>JAKWJA010000660.1:0-67271 GCA_027704765.1 Solanum habrochaites
TCCTGGTGTAGCACCTGTCATTTTTGGCATGTTTTTGACAACATGGTTTTGAAAGAGTGTTACAGTGCATCGAGAAAGAATGTGAATTGAAAGAGGATGTACCATTTGTCGGGGTACGAGAGAAGTGATCGCGGCGTCTGCAATGGATATACTATATTTTGAGTAGACGTATCGGTATTCCGGCGTGATGGTTTACTATATGAGGGTTGTTGCATGCGTCACGACAGATGCGCATGGACAGATATTGTCCCCATGGGTCCCCGGACTGATAACCAGCGGGTCTGTATCACTAGGTCAGACTGATTCATTATACTTACTGCATTCTATTGCATGCTCATGCTTTCATTAGTGAACTTGCCTATTGTGTTTTGGTGATATGTGTAATGCCTTTCTGTGGAACTTATGAATTCACTTAATACTGCTCTTGTTGTTTTGGAGGCTACTAAATTTAGTCAAGTGTTTGTTTGTCGAGGATATGTAATTTTGAAAAACAAGTTTTTTGCAAAAGTGGTGTAATTTGTCAAAGTGTGGTTGTGAGATTATGTATTTGTCCAAGTGTCGTCGGGGTGACGGACTATGTACCTACTTTTCTAGGTTTTTGTTGAGCTATGTGCTATGTAACTTGTGAGTCTTGTTGGATTTTGGACTGATTTTTATGCAGGTTGTAGCTCTTTGAGATTCAGTTGGGGTGGTGAGACAATAAAAGTACCCGTATTTTCATTCCCCTTAGCTTTGTCGTTTAGAGGTTTAAACTTGTTTGCGTACCGTGTCATTCTTGGTACTCTCCCTTGCTTCTACAATTCTTTTTGTAGGTTATTAGCCCGGACCTTTGGAATTTCACTTGTTCTCTTCTTTTGGATCTGAAGCTTCTTGGAGATTTGTTATGTAGTTGTTTGTCATTTCTCAGCGACCTTCCTTTAGCTCCTGTCTTTATTGAATTGTGGGTGTTCATTTCTACTTAAAAAACAAATTTCCATATGAGATCTATATATTATTCTTTATAATTCCAATTGTAATACTTGCGATGCTTGTACACCATGCAACACCAAATATTGGTTGGGGTCATATTGACTAACTGTATAATTACATTCCCATTCTTAGTGTATATTAATTGTGTTGTCTAGGCTGACTTGTGTTGAGATGGATAAGACGAATGTCATCCCTCACCATTTTTGGTTGTGTCATTTCATTTATCACATTTCATTTTCTTTTTTCTAATTATTCTTGCATGACTATTAAGTCATTAGTATATCTTAAAGCTAACCACAAGTATTCAGATGTTATGTTACACTCTCTGATCAGTCACCCAAAAGTAAATTATTCTTCTTTTAGATATTTTATCTCTCGTTCACATGTAGACTTCTCGCACAAATTTTAAATATGAATTTAACCCTATAATCGGAGTGTTCTAACACATCGAATATATATTGTTAGCGTTTTATTTTGCCCTAAAATTTCATCTTACATAATACTTTTTGCCTTTTATGAAAAGGTTTTGTATGATTAATCCTTATCTGTGTAGGTGAACTCAGGTGTTTGGGACTCTATTAAATAGAGTCATGTTACTCCTAACTTATCAGCATTCACAATGTAGTCTCTAAAGGGGGCTTAGAGAGTTTTGGATGAGAGGGAGAATTTGTGGGTCACAAGCTTTAATCGTATCATTTGTTGACACTCCATGTATTCCGAGTGAATTGGTTGAGGTTGTCTCTCTTTTTATTTTGTACTCTCATATTTATAGTGGATTGTCATCTCCTTTGTTGTGACCGGAGTTCGATTGACCGAACCACGTTAAATCTTTGTGTCTTTGGTATCTTTCTCGTTGTCTTCTTCTCGTGATCTTTCGAGGTTTGCTTTGCTAGCTTCCGCATTTACCCCTACTTATTTTCGGTCCTGACAAGTGGTACGAGTCAGCTTTAATTATGGAAGTCAGGTTCAGTGGTTTTTCGATAATCGATGATTAAACCATATTAGAAGAAGTGTTTCATCTTGGCGGGTGTAGTTCTAGCCGCAACCTTTTTTGACAGTACTGAAGATTTTGTTAGAGGCCAATTATTTTGGACACATCTTCGACATACTTTGAAGACATAAATTTTGGCAAACGAGATTTTGAAGGAGAAGCAAGTTACATTGAAGATTAAGTGACTAAGGTGGACAATTTTATTTTTTCAAACTTTTCAGTTGTCCCTAATACCCCAACTGTCCCCACCCCCACCCCCACCCCCACCCCCCAAACATAGGGGGAAATTTGTTAGGTTTTTATTTGCCCTAATTTCTTACCGTATATAGCTTTTCCTTTTAGGAAACCAATCTTTTAGATTGACTAATCTTTTTTGTATGGTGGAAAGGTGTTAGGACTCTATAAATAGAGGCATGTTCTTCTAACTTAATCAGCCATTCACATGTAGTCTAAGGGCCGGTGAGAGGTTTGGTTAGAGGGAGAATTTGTGGTTCACAAGCTTGATACGTTATCACCTTGTTTGATCCTCCCATTATTCGTGAATTTTGGTTGAGGTTGTTTCTATCTTTTTATTTTGACTCCTCATATTTATCGTGGTATGCTCATCTCCTTTGTGGACGTAGGTCATTGACCTAACCACTTTAAATCTTTTGTGGTCTTTTGGTATATTTTCTCGTTGTCTTTTACTCGTGATCTGTTCGAGGTTTGCTTTCTGATCCAGCTTCCGTATTTACACCTGCTTATTTTTTTTACAGTTCAAAGCAACACCAGATTTCAGAACACTCAGTCTCAAATTTCAACCGATCCAACGGTTAGTTTAATCGGGAAACAGGATCTGAACGTTGTCTGGTCGGAGAAAAATACTGTAGCAAAAGCAAGCTCCTTTTTCTTTCTCCTCTTTTCTCTGTTGAAAGCTCTCTCAAAAAACTTCTCTATGGTTCTAAGGTCTTCAAAGGACACTACAATGAGCAATATAATTATTCTCATCAATTACCATCCCATTTATTAGAGTTGTGTACCTTTCCTTCTACCAAACAACCAACTATAACATAGGATACTATTTCCCAAGATCCTTTTTCCTAATAGAATTGGAAACTCACTAAAGGCGAAATAATTCCAATATCTTATCCACATAGGATTAGGCCATGGGCCGTGTGGCTGGAACATGGGCAATAGCCCAACATAGATATGACTAGATCATATAAAGAAGTGTTAAATGTGACTACTTTATACATATATATGATTAGTGCGTATTAGATGGCTATAGACTCGCTGCTTCATGACTCTAACTTTGTATTTCGTTCAAACTTATATAACTCCACTTGTTATTTAGACAATGAACATAAAAGACAATGGGATCACATAAACATAAAATCAACATATGTTCATACCTATCAACCAATTAAAGACCGTAATCGATCATTTTTTCTTAAAACATCACTAGTTGAATACATTGATGTTCCAAAAGGATTAAGACATGGTCAAACTTATTTAATTGTATCTAAATGGCTCTCTAAAGCCCAATACACACACAATAGAAGTCTACCCTTTAACCTAACAAGGAGACACTTTATTAATTTTTTTCTTTGAACTCAAATTCTATTAATCTCACTAGTTAATTACTCCACATAATCTCCTCTTACAAAGCACACATTTCACTTAGAGTTTTTGCTTCCCCAAACGCAAAGGTATTTGTTTAACTTCATTGAAATCTTTCTTTCAATACACAAAACCGTGTAAAGTGCATAGGGCACTTCTATGGGAAGTTTGCATACATGTCCGACGCTTTAAAACACATCCTCTGTGACACAGCCTTTCTACATTATGAATGCGCTTAAAGCATAATCCTTTTTGAGTGGAATTTGCACCTTGTAGTCTGATATTGCACATGTACTGGAAGGGTGCACCCTACAGCTCATTCACGATCAGTGTACCAATTTTGCGAATAACGAGATGATTATACGTATCTTATTTTTTTTGATTAGACAAGTTCCAAAAATAACGATATATTGTCTATATTTAGTACCATGTAGCTATATAAGTCACTTTACCTTTATGAAATAATATCTAACTAATACACAAATATTTATACTTAGTTTTTAGATTACTCGTTTCAAAAGTTTTTCTGTTCTTAAAACTTTCTGCACTCAGTCAAACTAATAGGATATAAATTGAGGAAAGTGTTTTTAAGTCAAACTAAAGGATCTAAAATCGGAGACTGAGGGAGTAGCTAATATTTTGAGGAATCAAAATAGATGTAATTCTTACCCACTAATTCTTATTTTATAGGTAGTCCCGTGGAATAAACATGATTAAGACGAGAACCATAGAAAACAAAGTAGCATCATTGCCAAGCCGGAAGTGCCATGCTCGCAAATGGAACGAGCCATTAGTCTCTTTGACTAAGTGAAAAAGAGTAGGAATTTTTAGTTTTGTTAGCAATAAGACATTATGTGCGAAATTTTTAGAGTTGTGGAATACACAGTACACAATATGGAGCGTAATTTATACGCAGGTGAAATTATAGAGTAAACACAAAAAGTTAAAATTCAATCAGGCCCTAAAATACTGAAGCGACTGGTATGTTGGTAGCGGTCAGATAATACAATAAACCATGTTCTTCATCTTTTCACTTTCTTTTCCAAAAAATCCAAATGGAATAAGGTATAGTAAAGACGTTTGAATCATCAGTCGTAAAGAAAAAAATGCATTTCTTTTGCGGACCTCTGTCATGAATATAAATTTAACCTATTTTCATGTGATTGTCCATACTTTATCCATTTTTTTTTAAAAAAATCATGTTCCTCTTTTTTTTGTTCAGTTAGGGGTAGAGAAACGAAAATGGGATTTAAGGTGGGAATTGTACTCTCATCAATAAGGTAAAATTTCACATAGTCAACTAAGTGAGTGACTGTCTCCGTCCAACAATAGTTGTTCAGTATATTAAAAATAGTTATCCAACAATATTTATCCAGATTAAAATTTAAGATATAATTTTCCTTTTGTGTTGCTGTTATCGTTATTAAATTCTACTAGTAAGAGTATTTGCGCGTCACACACTGTTAGTGATAAATACAATTATAAATATTAATTTATTGACAATTTTAAAATCTAACTTATTACAGAATTTACGTGAGAAAATATTAACATTTAGCACCTTGATATATATAATAAAACTTATTGAAGGAATATTGATTGTATTGAGTGTTACCGACTCAGGAATACCTGGAAGATTATATAGGAGATATATGAAGGATATACATCCTAATAGGACTAAGATTAATGGGTAGTACTATCCTAATAGGACTAGGATTATACATCATTAAATAGCTAAAATATAATTTATACTAGTTTAGTTCTGCATACTATCTTTATTATCCCCCCAACAAGCTTACGCTGAGCGGGAAGCGACGGAAGCTGGAACTGAGGTACTCTGTGTGTCCGGCTCGGAGAGGATTGGTGAGTAATATTCACTTCGGTGTTATTCATTGGTTACATATTGGCAACAGTCATGGTAGACTGGGCGGCCTGAACTTCATCAAGCGAACAAAGAGACATACGGTATTCACATGCTTATCATTCTGGCTGGTATAGGGAGCGGACATTCTGTGGCCCATCCCATGGTGTTTGATTTGGTTGTCAACAGATAATACATGAAAGTTTTGGGTTGAAGTGGCGTGGAGTTCGCGAAGAAGATATGTGACCCCATGGTATCCAGCAAGAAGACAAGGCGCGATATTCGAGCTTCAGTTGAGGACTATAGACCTTGGGATGTTTTTTTGGTAAACCAGAGATCATGTTCTGGTCTTTTGACCCAAGCCCCAAAAAATCAATGAGAAACCGCGATCTAGTTTTTCTGTCGTCATTTTTATCATTCCATGCCCAATCTTAATCTGAGAACACCCGAAGCTCCAAGTCCCCTCCCCCCGGTGCGATGGTAAACCAACGACCCAGAGTGCCAAAAATGTACCTGAGAATGCGTTTTAGACATGGGTAATCATGTTACTTGGTTGATGCCTGCGCTGAAGCGATACGTCGTGTTGGCAGCCAAACGGATGTCAGGACGGGTCATGGCCAGATATTTAGGGTAGCCCGGCCAATGAGGCTGCAAAAAAGGTGGGTGATCTCGGCAAAGGGGGTGTCAGGCGTCATTCGTAGACGAAGAGACATTGCAATCGGTGTTTGTTACTGGTGCATTTTACCAGTCCATCTTTACTTCAAACCAGATCTCGAGCATATTTTAATTGACTAATATGCAAGAAACAGTCGGTGCCCTGTCCGAGAAAACCAACCCCACCGCCTCAATTCCATAAAAAATAATGTTTAACGACGAGCCAAGGTCCTTCCATTTTTAAGTAGTATTCATGCTCCGAGTGGACATCCTGAAATGAGAGCTCTCATTAGAGCGACGTAAATAACTGAAGTATCATCTACATAGACACAGACGGAAACATTCATTGTAAACCACGTGTGCTGAATGTCACGTAAACAGACTCTGTCGTGTACGCAAACAAAGGCAACGTGAAGGCGATGTCCTTGGAGGACCATTTTGATACCTTGTACCAAGCACGGGGTGCTTGTCTTGAGCCCTTACATATACTTCTGGAGGTTTTGCACAAACTCTTGGAAGGGGAAGCGGAGGCCATCAACACATGAGGAGTCCCGGTGTCGTTGCAGTCGTAGATTAGTTTCAAATCAAGCATGCCATGATAAAATCATTGAAACATCCAACTTCTGTTATGTAGCCAATTATTGCGCACGGCGAGTGACAGTACCAGGCGAATGGTTTCCCTACCGATAACAGGACTTAATGTCCTCGGAGTAATCAAGCCATAACTCCTTATTGTAAGCTTTAATTTCAACCCACGAAGCCTTTTATTGAAATACTTGCCATCACTCTGAATTGTGTTAACTTTTGGTACACCCATTTACAAGCCCACTGGTGCCGCCCATGGGGGCTTAGGTACCAGAACCCAAGTTTTTCTGATCGTCAAGCCTAAACAAACATCGTCATCCATACAGCATGACGCCATAAGCATTTTTGAGGCAACCAAAGTAGTTGTTGGTTCACTATCATGAAGGGGTGTATTTGGTAGTAATGGTGCATGAAGGTTTTGGGTTTAAAGATACCGCGCTTTGCCACGGGTTAACATGGGATGAGTATTGGGGGTGTGGCACTGACGGTGGTGATTCGGGGGTGGCCGGAGAAGGACCTACCTCAGACGGATCGGGCTGGAGATGTCTGTGGGTATTGGGGTTTTTCGGGCTTGTCGTTAGAGTGTGGGTGTGGTTGCGGGTGTATGGGGTGAAGATGAGTGGTGATGAGGGGTGGTGGGTAGTGGGGGTGGAGGTGTGGGAAGGTGGTGAGGGTACCCCTGTAGCTTGAAAAATGGGAAGGACCCAATGAATGAGTATTTGTGGAGGAGGAAATAGACTCGGTAGGGAAAACTCTTTCGTCGACAATTTGACATAGAGATAGTAGACTTTATGAGTTTTGGGTCCAAGACAGGATAACCCTTGGAGGCAGATGATAGACCAAAAAAATACAAGTACGACAAGGATCGGGTTGTAAATTGTTTGTAGTAATATGAGGTGCGTAGCCAAAGTTAGGCAAGACACCACAAAGACGCACAGAGGTTGTATAATTTGGAAGTATCTTGGGGTAAAAAAAGGAGTGATAGGTGCATTTTGTTGGAGCACGGGTGTGACTGGGCATCTGTTATGAGGTAGTTTGCGGTAGCTAGAGCTTTCTCCCCAAAAAGGAGACAGGGAGGATGAGATTGATGTAGAAAGAGTAAACCAACCTTTTCAATGAGATGGCGATGCTACGCTCATCACCCCCTTCTGTTCGGGAGTGTTGTGGACAGGGGTTTGAGTAAAGAGTAAGGGCTGGAATTCCCATGATGCAGAAACTGGAAAGAATGTTATTTACTATTCCTTCCTTTCCATGTCACTTCGAAAAAAAGTTTACATGAGAATTGAATTGTGTTTTGACCATTTTTTCAAGGTGACAAGGTGTATATGCCTGGGATTTGTGTTTAGTGGGTACACCGTGTATTTTGTAAAAATCCATCCACAAACCAATATAAATAGTCGAAAACCAAGCAATGAAAGGAAACAGCAGTATGACCCCATAGGTCTAGATGAAATAAGTTCGAAAAGTGTGGCGTTGTCGCTTCTCAGATAAAGTCTAAAAGGTAATTTATGATGATAGCTCAATTGAACAGCGGTCAACAATTTTTTTTACATGAAATGGAATGAAAACCTATTTGAGACATTAAAAATTTATTAGTTTGGAGTAACGGGTGACCATACGACTGTGCAACGAACCGCTGTGGCCAATCAGAGCCGCAGAGCCACCGGAGCCAACGGACGGCTTCTCTGAAACTGGGTGTGGCAGACGAACTTGTGCCAGGAAGCACGTACGCAGATCCTATGCAGTCACAACCGCCCGAAAAATCACCCTCTGGTAGTTATTGTCTAGGATCTGAAAATCATTAGCCCGGTGAACAAGAGTGTAGCAATACTATTGTCTATTGTGTAACATGGTGAACTGAGAGGAGATTGGTTTTTAATAGCAAGCGGACGTAATAATGTTAACCTAGGTGAAGAAGACGTGGTGGGGTTTTATGTTACCTGTGCCAGTTGTGCAGAAATATATAAGGGACTCACCGTTGTCCAAAGTAACACCAGTGGAGCCATGATATAGGATTTGGAGCGTTAATTTTGGCATACGACATGTAATTAAGCATAATCCTCGCGGTGTTCTTCTACATGCTCCGTTGGCACTACATCTACTGGCTCTGGCCCCAGTATCCAACAGCCTTCAGAGGAGCTGTCGGCTTGAGATGCATTGCACCTGTATCACATAGTTGCTCTCCTCATACCGAAACCAGCAACTCACAGCGGTGTGTCCATGTTTTCCTGACAACTTTGGACAAGTTGGAACGTGCTCCCGGCTCGTAAGATGCCAGCTGCCCGCCGCTGAAAAGATACTGCCCGCAGTCGCCTAACTAGGAGCACAAAAGAAGGGAGTGCAGGCGTTGTTGCTGCCACTGTTCGCTGACCGTCGATACGAGCGGACGACTGCCCTGGCCGACCGCCAGCACGCCCTAAGCAGGCCTCGCTGTTTCTGCAGTCGCCTCCGCGGGCTCCCCTTGCCGGCCGCCACCACGCCCCACCTCTGATGTTCTGCTTGCGGTGAGGGCGGTGGCCGCTCACATAACAAGCGCTTTTCGGAGAAGACAAGTTTGCTCTCCAGATCCAGTTAATTTCTTCACTTTTTAGCCACGAGGAGAGAGTAGCCAGGTCAAACGGGCAGTTGACTGATGCCGAACACGGTCTGTGTAAATGGAGGATTAGGCTGATGGGGAGCCCCTCCCGAACGACGCACTCGCCACGAGATCATTTTTCCAGAAATCGATTTCGTTCACAAGTGTCGAGGGCTGTGATGATGGTGGCAGACCCTCTTCTAAATACTCCGCTCATATTTTTCGTGCCCTTTGTAATTGGGTGGTGTGAACGCTCACGGCATTTAAAAAATCTGAGAGTGGGAAAATTGTGCTACGTGTTGCGAGGCCCGCCACAGGGCTGAAGCATTGATGTAGGATCGGACGTGTTTCTGAAACCATGTGAGCAGAGAATGACCCGCCATCAAACAGTGATCGGATCTGGCCTTCCACGTCTTCCATGCGTCATGGGCCGGACATTGTTTTTTTCGATTTTGTCCGTGGCGATGGATACTGATCGGCGGCGGTTTCATGTGGCTTCCCATCTGAACGTATTTTGAGAATGTTCAAGTTGACCTCAGAGGGGTCGGTTTTTGTGTAAGAACGGTGTATTTTTTCCCCATGTAGGGTAGATTTACACTGCTCTGATAATTTTATTTTTTGCGGAAATCAGTCAGTGAAGATGCCTGGAAGGAAGGTTTAACCGGCCAAACGCCGGAAGTGTCGATGATCGGATCCACATCGGTTGTCAGTGGCTTACCAGCCGCCCAAGAGAAGGCGAGGGAACGATCGGTGCCCTAAGGCAGAAAAAAAACCTAGAGACAAAGGAAGAAATCTAGGTTTTCTCTACTGGCTCTTGCTTTGATACACACATAACTAGAAGGAATCTTGAAAGTGTATTGAAGTGTTAACCTAATAAGTGGAATAATTGGTCGAACTATATTATAAGGCACAGGTATATGAAGAGTGTACTAATCCTAATAGAAACGAGGATTAAGCGAGTACTAAATCTAGAATAGGACTAGGATTAGTACACAGTAAAATACTATATTATTCCAACTACTATTTATTTGATACTAGCTGTTATTACGTCATATATAAATAATCAAATATAATAAATTTAATCCACTGGTATAAATTTAAGTCATGATCTTTTTATTCTTCTACCATTACACGATCTCTCTATACTATAAGAAAAAATGGTTATTTTTTACCAAAACCCATAGATACACAAAAATGCAGAATACAAGGGGTATATATACAAAAAAGAGAGCTATTTTCCTAATTATCAAATAAAAAATATTGCAGAAAACAGGAAAGATAATCAGCTTTCATTAAAATCACTCTCCCGTAACTAATTTTCCTCATCCTTATTCACTAGAAATTTTTAGAATTTTTTTTTAAAAAAAATAATTAAACTATTTAAAGTTCAAACTAATGTTTGAATTTTTTTTGTTGTTGTCTAATGAAGTTTGATATTTTCTTTTCGGATGGTGCTAGATGATTAGAAAATTTGATCAGAATTTGGCCAGAAATTTTAAAAAGTGTATAACATCTTTTTTATTTTAAAATAAATTTGCATTTTAATTAAATAAGCCAAAAAGAATCTATGAAAAGTAAATACCTGCAGGGCGTGGCCCAAATTGGCCACAAATTTTAAGAATGTTAACCATATTTTTTGTTTTCTTTTTTTACTTTGAAATAAACTGATAGTTTTATAATTTCAAGATGAATGTTTGAATTCTTTTCGTAGCTGTCTTTAATGAAGTTTGATATTTTGTTGAGCGTAATGCTAAACGGCCAAAAAAATTGATTAGAATTTGATCAAAAAATTTAAAGGGTATACTATCTTTTTTATTTAAAATAAACTGATATTGAAATAAAGTTAGAATTACAAAACTTGACATGGATTTGATAAGTTGATAAAATAATATCGAAATAGTAGTGTGTTCCTTCAATATAATAATTCTTTGTTCCACTTTTTGAGATTTTGAAAAAAATACTTAGAAGCAAATTTTATTTTTTTGTAACTTGCATTTAACGGTAAATCAAAAGATTTTGTAGGAGAGATTTTAATATTGAGAATAAAAATAATAAAAAAGATGAGTATAAGGTAAATAATTTTATGTCCTTCCACCTATTGTTTGTCAGGATAAGATAATGCAAAAATTTTAAGAACAATTTAATATAAGGTGCAATTTGACTAATATAATCCTACTATCAGTCATTATTAAAATGGTTTGTACTTTTTTATAATGGTAAAAATAATTTTTTTTCACATTAAAGTAGTTTTGTAACTTTAAAATGGTCAATGTTTGAAATCAGTAGTTAGGGGTGAACAAAACTGTACCAAAAATCGAATCAAATCACAAATCGAGTCAAACCAAAGAAGAAAAACCAGTTAGTTTCATTTGACTTGATTTAGTATTGAAAAATAAAATCCGACTATATTTGGGTTGGGTTGTTTCGGACTTAAATAAAATCAACCCGAGATCAAAACCAAACCCGACATTAAAATATATAATTTTTGGAAATTTCTTTTATACGTAAAAATATTTACTTGATATTTTTTAAATATTCTTATACTTTCTTTCATAGTTTTTGTCTTTATTAGATTATTTCATGTTTGAAAGTTAGAATTCTTAATGATCGAATAAAGATTATGGGTTCATACATGCTGGTACTTATGAGAAAGCTTAAATCAAAAATCAATTGATACTAAGCAGAAAGACAATCAATTAACAACACTGAGGAATGAAATAATATTATAATTAATTCTTAGTTTTGCATATGTTTCGGGACAATTAAAAATATAATACATTAATCTAATTAACTTTCTTTTAAATGTTAGTAAAGGTACCTAGTATTTATTTAAAACTATTTAGTATGATTTAGTACTTGTTAAATTCTGATCAATTTCATTATCACTTACTCCTTATTTGTAATATTTGTTTTACGCTATTTCATTATTTAAGTTTTGTGGATATTATAGGTCATATTTCATATCATATTTGTGTTATTTTCTTAAGAAACAACATAAATAGTTACATATTCGTATGACTAAAGAGATATTTGGAGTACAAGTAAATTATATATTGTATGAATACTTCACCGGAAAAACTAAAACAAAAAACCTAAAAATCCGAAAAAACTCGAAGTTGAAAAACCTGAGTTTGACAACAATTGATTTGATTTATAAATTCAAAAATTGGACACAAATAATTTGGTTTAATATTTGAAAAACCCGAACCAACCAGTCATGTAACCCCTACTTATAATAAGTAATTATTAAGGATAGAATTGAAAAAAAAGGACTAACTATTTTTTAATTATTTAATTGACAATAATTTTTTGATTTCGAATATACCTGACAAATAATAGTGACGAAGGGAATAGAATGGGCAAATTCTTAGATATAAATAAGGAAGCACAATTTTCCAGGTAAGAAAATTATTCCCCAAAAAATGTTTCGTTTCATTAGAAAAGGGGAAATTTTAGTCATGTTTCTTTTTACTTATTACCACATATTTTTAATTTAAAAGTAAATATAATTTAATAATATGTATAAGTATTTCTTTAAAAAAATATGGAGCCCCCCCCAAACAATATGATGCACTCAGTGCTGACTTAGGGCCCGTTGGCTGGGCTTCATCCAGGCAGCTTTCAACACAAACGTATTTTGAAAGTGCTGAACCCTTATTTTAAAAGGCAAGAGTCTGCGTTTGGCTCCACAGTGCTGCACTTAACACCCAAGTGCGTGACTATGTGTTTGGCAAAATAAGTGCTGTAAAATAAGCTTTTTAAATTCACCAATAGCTGACACTACCCTTAAAAAGTTGTTAACATAAATTAAAGGGAAGGGAAGTGATAGGTTTACAATCTAATAATGAGATTTTGCTTATCAGTTCACATATTTCGTTTATTCATCACAAATTATGTATAGGAGGATATAAACTTATTATAGCTTTGAAGATAAATAATTTGAATAGAGCAAAGCAACGATTTAAGATTTATTTTAGTTTCATCATAGGTAATAAAATTGTCTTCATTCACATAGTTCTTATCATCACAAATTATGTATAAAGATGACTAATTTTTATGGAAAATAAGAAGAGAATATACATTTTTATGTTTCAACATATTATCGGCATCATCAAGAGAGAGAAAAGGAAGAAAAGTTATAAAAAAAATAATCAAAAAAACTTAATTCAGGTTTATCCTCAACTTGCAAAATTTGGAAAGAACAGCTAAGAGTCAGCAGCTAGTCCAACTTGGAAAAGGAAAAAAGGGAAGAAAGGAGATGTTCGGTTATGTGGGTAATTTGGAGATTGTATAAAAATATTTAAAGGGCAAAAAGGTAAAAATTGGGTCAACTTAAAAAACAGATTATAAGAAGCTAAAAAACAAAAAAGCACCGAGCCTACCCCAGCTTTTAACTTTTGGGCTTAAAATAAGTTTTTGTTAAATTCAAATAAATTATTTTGAATACTGCCAAACAGTCTCCTAAATAAGTTAAAACAAGGTTGTAAGTCATGTGACTCATTAGCTTTTAAGCTGAGCTAAACAAGCTCTTAGTGAACTAGTGGTTAACATGACTCTGACCACAATAATCATGTAGTATATGTAAAGGAATAAATTGAAAAATAAACATATTTATTTTTTCAAAAGCTAAGGTTTCATCCTTATTTCATGTGCTGAGCTTGTACCTCTACAGTCATTCACAAATAGTTACAAATGTTAGAATAGGAGAGAGTTTATATCTTATTTTTCTTTATAGCCAACTCAAAAATAATGATATATTTATATATTTAGTAACAGTTTAGCTATAAATATCACTTTATCCTTAATCAAATAATGTCTAACAACACAAATATTTATGACTTATTTTAGATTACAAGTTTAAAAAACTGTTTTTTCTTTTTAAACTTTTTATCAAGTCAAACTAACGGATATAAATTGAGACAGAGGGAATAGCTAATATTTTGAGAGAGAAAAAAGAGTAATTTTACACACTATTTTATTTGACGAGGTTCAAGAGGAATAAATGATGAAGACAAACCATAAGAAACAAAGAGCATCATTGCCAAGATCCACAAGTGCCATGAAACAAATGGAACGAGCCATAGTCTCTTTTTTGATAAGTGAAAAAGAATGCAATATAGAGTTGTGAATGAACAAGTAACACAATCGAAGTAATTTATAGGCAGTGAAATTATAAGAGTAAAACCAAAAAAGTTCAAATTCAATCAACCAATAATATATGAAGTGGTTGTTGGTAGGTCATAAATACAATAAACTGTATTCTTCATACTTTATTTTCTTTTCTTTTAACTAAAATTAAAATAGGGTAGGGTTAGTAGAGTAATAAATCATCATTGATTTAAAAAATCGCAATTATTTTTTGGACCTTTCTCCCGTGAATATGAATTTAATCATGTTTAATGTGATTGTTCAAATATCTGTGTGATTTATTCTTTTTAAACACGTTCTCCTTTTGTTTTTGCTTTTTTGTTTAGTGGGATTAGAGAAAGGGAAAAAAAAAAAAAAAAAAAAAAAAATGGGATAGGTGGAATTGAACTCTCACAATAATTTTTCTTTTTTCTTTTTTTGGGTAAAATTACATAGTAAATTGAGTAACTTTTTCGGTTCAATACTAATTGTTGTTATATTAACAATAAGTTGTCCAATAATATTTGTCTCCAATTAGAGATCAAAACTAATTTCTCTTTGTGTCCTATTTTATTCTTGTTATTAAAGCCCAATAGTAAAAGTTTCCTCGGCTTTTGCTGCGGTTAGTCGATAAATTATAATTTGTAAAATATTGAATTATTGACAATTGTAAAATTTAACTTATAATAAAAGTTTATTGAGAGAATTTTAAACATTTGTAGGCACCTTGATATGTATAATAGAATATTATTAACCAAAGACGTCAAAAACACACCAAATATACTCTTTTTTTTAGTTTCTTAACAAAACTATGAGAGTGAGAGTTTCATCTAAACAATTCACTTTAGTTGAGAAACCACAACCTTCAAATTGTGTGTGAATACACTCTCTTGTATTTGAAAAAAAAAATTGGGCATATGACATTCCACATGAATAAAATATGTCTCTTGACAAAAATTAAAGAATAAAATTTAGTGAATATAAATAAAAAATTAAAGTAAATATTAGTAGTCAATTAAATATTTTTTGTAAAAAAAAAAATTTAAATACTTTTTCTTAACCATCCATCCTCCTCCAAGTAACTCCCCACCGCCCTCCACCCCCACCCCCCCCCTCTGACCAAGAATGAAAGAAAATTGAGTATTTATTTATTTTGTGGAAAAAAATAACAATAAACCCTTCCTATAGTAACAGTCAGTAACGCTCCTAATGGTTATTTATATTATAAAGTTACAATTTTCACTTTGTGGTAGAATTTCCACAGACATATATATTTTAAAAAAAAAAATTTACCTAAGTAAGGCAAAACATAATAAGTAAAAAATTAAAATTATAGTGGTGCGGAAAGGGCAAGAAAACAAATATTTTGAAATGTCTATCAACACAAAATTAGAAAAAAATCGAAAGAGGAGGTTAGGGTTGGGTGTGGGAAGGAATTATTTTAAAAAATAAATAATAATATCTACAATAGTATTGAGGAAGGGGGGCAGTGAAGGAAGTGATAGATGAGTAAAAAAATATTTTAATTTTGTTATAAGAAAATACTTTTTTGAGTAATAATTTTTAATTGTTAACTACGGAAAAGGGCCTAAATATCCTCAACGTATTGAAAATGTACAAAATTACCTCCATCCCACTTAGTTGGCTCCCCAAAAATACCCTCACACTCACCTATTGGAAGTCCCCCAAAATACCCTGGTCATCCACCTGTTCGGTTCAAAATTGACCACTTATTTAAGGTTGTATTTAAACTATTAAATATTTTTTAAAATAGTGTGGGGGCGGCTGCCAACTATGTGTTATAACTTAAACTTATTAGTATAATTTATAATCAACCCACTTACCCACACATTAATAATCACAAACCCCGCTGTGTAAAATAAGTAAACATGTCACATAAATGCAACAAAAAAAACTAGGCTACGCCAATTGAGTATTTTTTAAAATTGATGCGAAAAATATTTACAGAAGTAAATTATCATACATTCCAGTGTCTATAAAAAATTACCGTAAACTTAAAAGGTCGGACTATGGTATCTGTTATTATTTTACGTCTAATTATTGGATGTTAGTTTCATAGGTAACTTTTTCAAATAATATATTAAGTTTGAACACAAATCATAAATTATTTATTAAAATTATATTTTGAAAAAAAGTGCATGAATTTAATTCGGGATGTATTACTTCTTTACCTTTAATCATAAAATTTCTAATTTCAATTTTGAAAAGAAAGCGTCTCCAACATAAGCGCGTCTCACCTAATTTAATTGGGGGGTTGAGAATTCGGACTCGAATAATTGGATGTCAGTTTCAGGGAATCTATAGTTTCATCGGTGTTTAGTAGTGTTATGACGATTTGATATTATAATTGGATTATTAATTGGGTTGAGGTTAGTTAGTAATGAGTGGGTAGGGGAGTAAGTTTATGAATCTTTATATTAATAAGTGTAATTATAAACCAATAGTTGAATGTCAAGTATTTTAAAAATATTTAAGAGTTTAATTTAAAACAATTAAAAAAAATGATGTAATTTTGAATCCAAATGTGGAGCAGGGGCATATTTGGAGCAATAGGTGGATGAAAAGGGCATTTTGGAGCCAATAAGTGGATAAAGGGTAATTTTGTACAATTTTCAATATTTTAAGGGTATTTTAGGCCCTTTTTCATTTTAACTAATACTAGTAAAATTATTTAATTTTTGTCAAGTCTGAATGTTTTGTCCATATGGAATTTGATGTGACAATTTTTAAAATAGAAGAGAGAGGTGTGTTTCTCAAATTTAAAAGTGATAGTTTAGGTATGAAACTCACACTCCCAATAGTTTAGATATAAAATTCAAAAAAAGGATATAGTTTATGCATGTTTTTAAAACTTATCTCAAGACTTATATAAATAAATCAATATATAAACTCAATTCACTGTCTAAATTTAAATATGATTGTGTTTACCATAAGACCTCATTTGTTTGCACTTAATGGAGGTCTGAATCTTAATCATTCAGATTCAGCCTATTAAATATGTTTGGTTTTTAGGTCTTAATCTGAATCATTCAAATTCAGCCCATTAAGTTCATTTGTTTTATTTTTTAAAAAAAATCTTGATGGGTCTAAAAAGGTGTGATGAATCAGATCTGTAGGAGACTCTCAACAACATTCAGACTCATTTTAATAAGTTATCAAATAATAAATCATCGCTTCTCTGCTTTAAGCGTGCCTTTTTATCACATAACTGAAAACTTTCTTTCTCTCTTTTCTCAATCAAACACTATTTTTTTCCTCTTGAACTTGTAAGTTTTCATAAATCCTTTCAAGTTGTTTTTTGTATTAATAATTTTCTTGTATTGACTATGACAAAACATTGTTTGTGAATTGGCGTTTATCAAGGTTTTTGAATGAAAAAAATTGTACTTCCAAATCATGATTATTAAAACTTTGAACACTTTTTTTATCAAAAGCAATTTATTTTGTTAATGTGAAATTCTTTTATGATATCTTATTAATTTAATGTTAATTTCACATGCATATTTAAATATTGAAAACAAACAGTATTAACTATTTAGTGTTCAGATTTAGAGCCCACATCTTAATATTCAGATGTGTATTCAGATCAAAACACTTGAATCTTAATGCAAAATATTCATATATAGATTCAGACCTCTTATTTAATGGAAACAAATGATGCCTAAAATCTCTTATTGTAAGAATGTTATGTTTTCGCAACCTAATAGATACAAAAAGGAATAAGGGAATATAATAAAAGAAGTTATTTTCCTAATTATCAATTAAAAAATGAAAAAGGCTCAAAAATATCCTTAAACTATTTCAAAAAAATAGTCATATATATCCTCTAAAACTTTATTTCAGCCTCAAAAACTGACCTTCCCGTCATACTATTGGGTCAAAAATACCCTCTTATTAACGCAAAGTTGTTAAATGCCTGGGATATCATATAGATGCCACATCTTGCATGCTATAGGGATTCTACGCCACGTAGGACAAAAAGTAGGGAAAAAGTCAAAAATACTTAAAATATCGAAATACCGGATATTTACCTAAACTATATTTAGGCTCAAAAACTACCCTTCTTGTCAAACTATGATCAAAAAAGTACCCTTCTTATTCAACAGAAGTTGTTAAATTATCAGGTGGATGCCACAGTGGCATGCCAATAAGGTTCCACTGGCCCATAGACTAAATCCAAAATCCTAATTACTTGCCCCCATTTTCATTATTAAGAAATATATATTCACCGTTCTTCTCATTTGCGGCTGTAGGGTTTCATACTTTTCTTCGTGGATGGATTTCAAAGTGGATATTCATGCTAGGCTAGTAAATATTTTTTCTTATTTTATTATGTTTACAATTTCAAAGCATGATAGTTAGGATTTCACAACTTTTCCCTAATTTCGCAGCTAAGGCTTCGTAGATTTCAGGGCTGAGTTTCAAAGTAGATATTAATGGTTGTAGGTTAGTAATAATTTTTCTTATTTCATTACGTTTACGACTTCAAAGTATGATAGTTAGAATTTCACAACTTTTCCTTTATTTCGCGGCCAAGGTTTCATAACTTATCGAGCGGAGTTTCAAAATTGGTTTTCGTGGTTGTAAACACAATAAAACAAATTACTAACCCCCCCCCTACAAAAAACGGAATATGCACTTTGAAACCCAGTGCCGAAGAAGGAAAATTATTGAAACCTTAGCCACGAAATGAGGAAGAAGGGGTGAAACCGTTTCTGAAAAATAATAAAATGAGGGGGAAATGAGTAATTAAGATTTAGGGATTTAGTCGATGTGGCACATGTGAAATTTAACAACTTCCGCTAATAAGAAGGTTACTTTTGACCCAATAGTTTGACGGAAAGGGTAGTTTTGAGCCGAAATATAGTTTAAGGTAAATATGAGCTATTTAGGATAGTTTAAGGGTACTTTTGACCCTTTTTCCTTTTAGTCTATGTGGCACCGGAAATATATTGGGGTGCCATGTGGCATTCATGTGGCATCCACATGGCATTTAACAATTTCCGTTAATTAAAAGGGCACTTTTGACCCAATAGTTTGACGGAAAGGGTAGTTTTGAGCCAAAATATAATTTAAGGGTATATATCCTTTTCCGATTAAAAATATTGCAAAAAACAGAAGAAGATAATATATCAGCTTTCCATTAAAATTCAATCGTTATGTAACTATTTCCTCAATTCCATATTAATTGTAATTTTTAGAATATTTTTATTATTATTAAAAATAATTAAATTGTTTAAAATTTAAGGTAGAATGTTTAAACTTTTTCCATAGTTGCCTTTAATGAAGTTTGATATTTTCATTTCGAGTAATGCTAAATAGCAAGAAAATTTGATCAAAATTTTGTCAAAAAAATAAAAAAAATTATAATATCGTTTTTATTTTAAAATAAACTGATATTTTCCCCCTTTTAGTTAATAGCTTTAAAAGTTAAAAGAATAAAAATATTTTAAAAAATAAAATATCATTCTGGTCAAAAAGATTTGACCAGAATTTGACCAGAAAATTTAAAAAGTGTACAACATCTTTTTTTATTTTAAAATAAACTGATAATTTCATTATTAAAAATAATTAAATTGTTCAAAAGTTTAAGATAGATGTTTGAAAATAATTTTTTTCATGAGTGCCTTTAATGAAGTTTGATATTTTCTTGAGCGTAATGCTAAAAAGCCAAAAAGTTAAAATCAGAATTTGGCCAGTGTATAATATCTTTGTTTTATTTTAAAATAAATTGATATTGAAACTGAATTGTACTATTATAAAGTTATATTTATGATATCAAAAAGTAATTTTATAAATTCAGTAATGAAATAGAGAATATCAAATAGAATTGAACAAAAATAATACAAATTCATGCAGCGGTTTTTCATAACTCAAAATTAAAAGGAGAACTACAAATACATAAATTTAAAACTGATCTCACTTATTAAAATATAATTACTAATTTTTTTATGCTGACATCATCACCTCTAAAGAACAAAATTAAAAAATCACACCATTTTTTATTGCACAAACGATTTATTAAAACCAAAGAACACTTCTTAAGTAATATTTGCAACAACTAAATTAAACAATGTTTGCATGTTTACTCACAATCAAATTTGGTCAGAAAATTTAATAAGTGTATGATATTTTTTAATTTTAAAATAAACTAATATTGAAGATGAATTACATTATTTTACAAAATTAATTTATGATATCACAAGAATAATTTAACAAATTCAGTACTGGAATATAGCAATATCAATAAAATAGAATTGAACACAAATAATTTGAATTATGGAGATTTAAAAAGAAAGAAGAAAATTCTTACTCAATTATCTATATTTTAAGAATTCATACTGCGGTTTTCCATAACTCGAAATTAAAAAGATAACTACAATTACATATATTTAAAATTGATCTCACTAATTAAAAAAATAACTAAATTCAATTACAGGTCCTTTTATTTTTTGCAAAATACAATTTTGTAATATTTAATTTTGAAAAGTAAATGAAGAACAAAATTAAAATATCACACTATTTTTTATTGCACTAACAATTTAATAAAGAGAAATTACGCGGTTAAGCAGACTTATACTATTTAGTTACGCATCACAACTATAGTTTGTTATAATTACTACTCACAACTAACATTATACATTAATTATGTAGAATGACTGGAGTTTGTATAATTAGTCACGTTTGTATATGTATAATTCGCTAGAATATACAAGTACATATGTGTAATATAGAATTATTTAACTCGTATACATATACAATTCACCTCTGTCTCACTCTCTGTCCTCTCTCGTTCGCCTCTCTTCTTCCTCTCCCTATCTCGTTTGTCATATATACAAATGCATATGTATAATATACAATTATCTAACCAAAAACATATACAATTTACCTCTCTCACATTCTCTGCCCTCTCTCGCTCGCCTCTCTCCTTTGTCTCCCAGTCTCGCTAGCCTCTCTCCTCCCTCAATCTCGCTCATCTCTCTTCTCCTTATAACATGTAGCTACGAATTGTAATTACCAAACCATAATCATGGAGAATAATTAGGCTACATGTGAAAGTTCCTTAGTAATAAAACTAAAGAACACTTCTTAAGTAATATTTGTAACAACTAAATTAAACAATGTTTGCATGTTTACTCACAATAGAGCTCTTTTTCTTAATTTTGAAAGGAAAATCATTTTCATTAAATTTCATGTTCATAATATGATCATCCCCCTTCCCCTTGTGAAGCTATGCAGAATGAAAAGTCACTAGCGGTAGCTCTCCGTTACCTCCCTTCCCCTTTACCATTCTATATCTTGACTCCCACCACCTTAACTATGACACTCTTATTTCAACAACGATGGAGGACTTCTGATTTATTCTAAAACGCTGGAAAGGTGTGAGCTTCTTTGAAGAAAGACACCACCCAGGTCATCTTTTTTAGAGCAACTTGTGGGATTTTACTAGATATGTTATTGTATACTATAATTAGGGGCCGGATTAGTGTATAATGAGGGGGTTCACCCGAACCCCTCGGCACAAAAAATATTATTTATATATGGTTAAAATTATTTTTTAGGTATGTATAATAGATGTCGAACCCCCTCCCACTAGTTCGTATGTTTACTTCTCAGATTTTGAACCCCCTCATTAAAATTTCTGGCTCCGCCACTAAGTCTATTGATCATCTTTAAACCTTGGAATAAAACTTGATGCCCAAGAAATGCATACATTTGGGGTGAATATTTCTTATCACACACACAACATTCTTATCTTGACAGCAATCTAAAGAAATGAATCAAGAGTTATTATGAAAACTGTAATTACCAAAATGAAACTCACCTTTCACCAGACTAACTGTTGGGCTATTGCCCATGTTCCAGCCAAAGGTTCATGGCCTAATCCTACTTGAAAAATAATTGGAATTATTATCTTTATTGGGTTTCCAATTCTATTAGGAAAAGGATTGGAATTGTAATTCTATTTGTAATTGGTTTTGACATTGTAAGGAAAAGTACAACTCTATAAATAGAGGATGGTCTTGAGAGAATAATTAATTGCTCATTGGTATTGTTTTTTAAAGACATTAGAACATAAGAGAGGTTTTTCAGAGAGCTTTCAACAAGAGAAAAGAAAAGGAAAAAAGTTCTTTTACTGCAGTCTTTTTCTCCGACCAGCAACGTTCAGATCGTGTTTCTTGATTAACTAACTGTTGGATCGGGCTGAAATTTGGATTGAGTGTCCTGACATCTTAGTGATTGATTTGAACGGTGGAGATCAAATTCGGAGGTCAGCAAGATCCTATATTAGGTCCCGAACAGAAGCGGATTTGGTGGTTGTTTCCTTTCTATTATCTTTTGTTTGGCGTATTGAAATGTTGTTTCTCGTTGGCACTTGTTGTGTAGCATTAGAAGAAATCTTGTAACCCTCTTTTGGTTAAGAGAAGCATTCGGGTCTTGTCGATCCGTGGTGGTTACCTTCAGTTTGAAGGGTTCCATGTAAAACTGGATGTTCTTTATTGTTAATTTTCGATTGCATTCTTTTCGTCACAACCAATTGGTATCTGAGCAAGGTATCTTCTGGAGGGGAATATAACAAGATGGCTATTTATAAAACGGAACAAAACTTACAACATATGGAAAAGCAAGATGAATGATGAAAGAATCTATTGTTCGTAAAGAAGATCATTCTTCTGGGTTTTTTTCTTCTCATAAACCCGAGAATGTGTCCGATGAAAATTGGAAATTTGAGCACCAAAAAGTATGTGGATATATAAGGACAATAGGTTGAAGATAAGGTTCGCAAACCATATAGGAAGGAGACACAAGCTAGAACATGTGGGAAAAGTTGGAGACGATTTTTACGCTCATAAAACTAGCAATAAACAAGTAAATCGTTATTAAAAACAATTGAGGATTTTAAAATGACAAGGAGGGAAGTCCTATCTTGATCATATAATGATTTTCAGGTATTTCTTGATCAGCTATCAGGAATGGGTGTTAATTTTGAAGATGAAAACATAAGGATTTGGCTTTTTAAATACTCTATAGGATGCTTGGAAAAATTCTTTCGTGTGTCTTTAACAAATTCGCCACTGGTGAAAAAAGGTGAATATGGAATATGCATAGAGCGGTGTTTTGAATGAAGAGGTTAGAATAAAATCTCAAGACGCATCTTAACATCCAGATGTTCATATAAAACAAGATCGAGGGAGACACCAAGACAAGAGATTCGAGAGTAGAGGTAAAAGTAGAAGCCAGAGTCAAAATTCAAGATCCAAAGATTATATGGTATCATTTGGAAAGAAAGTACATATTAAAAGATTTTGTAACAATTAAGCAAGATCTTAAGAAGGGAAGAAGGAAGGAAATAATGAAATAAATGTTGTTTGTTGTTGTTCCAAGATTGGACATTCTCTCGCTTGTTGATAAAGAGTTGTCATCAAATTTTGTATCTCAAGAATACAAGTTGGATAGTAGATTCGGAGCTTCATCACATGTCACAACCAAGAAAAGGACTTCTTTTGATCTTATAACTTTTGTTTAAACTCTGAGGTGTTAAAGATGGTAATGCGGGTGAGGTTAAGGTGTTTGGTGTTGGCACGGTTTGTTTTAAAACCAATACCGATTCAACGTTGGTCCTTCAAAATGTCAAGCATGCTCCAGAACATTCCCTTAAATTTGATCTTGTAGGTACAAACTAAATGATGATGGCTATCATATGACTTGTGCAGTCAATGGAAGCTCACTAAAAGCTAACTGATTTCGCTCGAGGAAGAAAACATTTAATATTTATACGTGATACAAGAATCGATTCTTGGGTGACTCTATAAATTTTGGTGGAAAGCGAGACTCTATGCACCAATTGTGGCACAAAGAGGCATTTAGTCATATGAGCGAGGAGGGGAATCACCTGTTTGGCTAAGAAGGAATTTGCTTGTTGGGTATGAAACAAAACAAAGGTGAAAAGATGTGTTCATTGCTAGCAGGGAAACATAAAAAGAGTTTCTTTCACAGTATCCTCCTTCAAGAAATTTGAGCTATTGGAAGCTTAGTACACTCAGATTTATGTGGTTCCTTTCAAAGTGAAGTCCAAAAGTAGTGGATCTTTACTTTGCTACTTTCATTAATGATATTTTGCAAGATTTGGGTATATCCTTTAAAATCCAAAGAGAAAGTGCTTGATGTGTTTAAACAGGTTCAAACCTTATCTGAGAGATAAACGCGGAAAGAAATTAAAAGGTATTTTGCACCGATCATGGGATGATTATTATGGTCCCTTTGTAACTATGCAAAATCGCGAGGAATACGTCATCAGAAGACTCTCCCAAAGACTCCCTCATAAATTGATTGCAGAGAATTTATGAACAGAACTTTTAGTTGTGAGAGAGTTATAGGATGTGTGCTTTTCAGAGGATTAAACTTCAAAATTCCTTTTTGGGTTGAAGCACTTAACATGTTGCTTATGTTATCAATTGTCTCATGTGTGCTTTGTATGGTGATGTCCAAACAAAGTTTGGTTTGATAGGAGATTTCTTATGAATCACTTGAAAGTGTTCGGGTGTGTTGTAAGCTTGTTTTCCTTTCCGTAGTTCAGTTCCAAAAGATGAGAGGTCGAATTGGAGGTTAAAAACTAAGATTGTATCTTCATTAGTTATGGTCAGATGAGTTTGGATATCGCTTTTATTTGATCCAATGACTAGAAGATCATTAGATCGTGATGTTGTGTTCTTTAAAGATCAACCTATTGAAGATATTGACAAGACTGAGAAACAAAGATTCTTCAGATGATGAGAGCCTTAGGTTGATGTTGATCCAATTACTAATATGATACTATTCTGCACATGAGGGAACCCAAAGTAATGATAAGATAATGATGAGAGTGTTAGAACATATAATTGTTCCTACTGAATGATGTTGGGGATTTATTATCAACCAACTGCATGTTGGGATGACCTTTTCGGATGCTCCAGAAAACGTCTTGTAGAGATCTACTAGAGAAAAGTGAAGCTCACTCGTATTCTCCTAATGGTATTACATCTTACTTGACATGAGCAGAGAGAACCTGGAAGGTTATGATGAAGTCATGCTGATACTCATAGGATAGGTGGGTAGAAGCCATGAAGACGAGATGAAGTCACTTCAAGAGAAAATGGCAATATGAGCTAGTGAGTTATCGAAAGGTAAGAAAGCTTTAACAAAAAAAAAAAAAAAAAAACAAAAATTTTGGAAATGGATATTTAGAGTAAAGCAATATCAACATTACATTTGCACCTATACTATAAGCTAGGTTAGTCGCCAAATGTTTTGGTCAAAGAAAGGGGATTGCAACTTTGATGAATTTTTCTCAGGATTGGAAAATGTGTCCTCCATTCGTATGGTTCTAGACTTAGACGCAAGTCTAGATTTAAGAGGTGGAGCAGATGGATGTCAAGACTGCTTTCTTTCATGTATTTAGAAGAGGGAGTATACCATGGAGCAACCATGAGGTTTGGTTGTAGTTAAGGGAAAAGAAAACCCATGTTTGCCAAATTGAGAAAGAGTTTGTTGGCTTGAAAACAATGCTTCCAAGGCAGTGGTACTTAAAGTTTGAAATCTGTCACTGAAATCAGGGATACAAGAGGAACTTCTTCAGATCATTGTGTAGTCTTTTCAAAAGTTCTCTGATGATGATTTATCTATCTTACTACTTTATGTGGGATGATATGCTGATTGCTCGGAAAAAAATAACTTAGAATGCAGTCTTCAAGAAGAGTTAACCCAATTCGGTTGGCGATGAAGGACTGGGGCCAGGCAAAGAAGAGTTAGGCATACAAATCTATGAGATCGACCACAAGAAGAAGTTTATATCTATCCCAAAAAGGCTTTTATATTGAGAAAGTACTCAAGAGGTTAAATGACAGAGAACAAAAAGTGGTTAGACACCTCTGATAACACTTTAATTTGGAGTACGACTCAAGTACATGACTAACGAAGAGAAGAATGAGATTGTCGAGTATTCCCATATTCCTCCGCAAGTGGTAGTTGATGTATGCTATGATTTGCCATATAGGACCAGATATTGCACATGCTTTTGGTTTACCGAGAAATTTTTTTTCCAATCCTTGGAAAATAACATTTGGGGTTGCAGTGAAATGGGATACTACGATATTTTGAAGGTGTACGTCAGATATGGAGTTTGCGCTTGTTTGGGAGTGGCAAGTGGGAACTAGTATGCTACACGAACTCTGATTTGGGAGGAAACTGACAATTCAAATCCACTTCTGAGCTATTTGATCACTTTTGGGGGGGAGCAGCTATTCTTGGCAATCAAGACTTCAGGAAGTGCAATAGTTATCTGCCACAGGAAGCCGAATATATTGTCATTACTTGAAGGTGCCAAGGAATGCTTTGGATGAAGACGTTTACAAAGATCTGACTTTAACAATCAAGATTGTCTTATTTTGTGAAATCAAAGTTGCTAATCTCCAAGCCACTCTACCTTTCGTTCTAAGTCCAAGCATATTGTAGAAAATATCCATTGGATTTAGAATGGACCCTAAGAAGAGAAATTATTTGAGGTTGAGAAGATTACACACTGATGCGACAATCCTTCCAGATATTGCTTACGAAAGCTGGGTGATAAGTAGATAAGCATGAGTTTTGTAGAAGTAGTTGGGCAGGCATGAAGCCGGCCAAGAGATTCCTCCACTTGAAGTCCATTTGGCCTTGGCTGGAGGGGAGTTTGTTTTAGGCTAGGACCATGTTCCAGCCAAAGGCCCATGACCTAATCCTACTTGAAAAAGGATTAGAATTATTCTCTTTATTTGGTATCCAATTTTATTAGAAAAATGATTGGAATTGTAATCTTATTTGTAGTTGGTTTTGGCTTTGTAAGAAAAACACAATTCTATAAATAGAGGATGGTCTTGAGAGAATAATTAATTGCTCATTGGTATTGTCTTTGAAAGACATTAGAACATAAGAGAGGTTTTTTAGAGAGCTTTCAACAAGAGAAAAGAGAAGGAAAAAAGTTCTTTTGTTGCAGTCTTTTTCTCCCGACAAGCAACGTGCAGATTGTGTTTCTTGATTAACTAACCGTTAGACCGGGCTGAAATTTGGACTGAGTGTTCTTGACATCTTAGTGGTTGATTTGAGCGTTGGAGATCAGATTCGGAAGACAGCAAGATTCTGTTTTAGGTCCCAAACAGAAGCTGAGTTTGGGTGGTGTTTCTTCTATTATGCTTTGTTGTTTGCTAGCATTGTTTGGTTCCTTTGGTATTTAGAAGAAACATTTGTAATCTCTTATTGTATAAAGAAGCCATCGAAATCTTGTCGATCCCATGGTGGTTACCTTCAGTTTGAAAGATTTTTCCACGTTAAATTTGGTGTTCTTTATTGTTAGATTTTCGGTTTCATCTTTTCGTCACAACACTAGCTTCTTCCAAATATATGTTTATACTTATTCTATTTACTCTCTAGTTCGTTCAAGAAAAACAATCTTAGAGCTTCACCCAAAGTAGAGCTCTCTTTGTATTCCTCCGTCATCACCAAAAGTAAAACTATCTTTCTTAGAGAGTTTTTTACTCTTTAATGTGGAACTTCTCGCACAAATTAAATATGAATTTAATCCTAGTATGAGTGTCTAACAAGAAGTATATATCAAACCATAAAAAAATTTAATAGTGACCCACTTTATACATATATATGTACGTGTGTGTACGACGGCTAGCTCCTACCTCGGATTACTCTATATTTTGTTCAAAACTAAATATCTTGGCTTATTTTAGAAAACGAATCATAACAGAATGTGATCAAATAAACGTAATATATAATCCATACATAAAAATTAAAGACCATAGTCGATCATTTTTCATTAAAACATACACTAATTAAGTTGATACAAGAATCCAAAAGGATTAATGACATGTCAAAACTTATTTAATGTATCAAATGGCTACTAAAGCCCAATAACACGACATTAAAAGCTGCCCTTTTACTAAAAGGCAATACTTTATTAATTTTGATATGGACACTCAAATGTCTTACTTATCTCACTAATTAATTACTCCAGGAATAATCTCTTTTCAAGCAACACAACGGTTCACTTAGAGTTTTTGCTTCCCCAACCAAAGTTGTTTTAACTTCATTTGAATCTTTTTCAAATACACAAACCTTAGTACATAGGCACTTTCTTTGGAGTTTGCTACAATGTCCACCTGTAAACTCCTCTGTGACACAAGCCTTTCTACATGATGAATCGGTAAAGCATAATCCTTTGAAGGTTTGGCTTGTTGATTTGCACATCTGCTGAGCTTGCACCTCTAGAATAATTCACAAATAGTTACAAATGTTAGAATAAGAGAGAGTTTATATCTTACTTTTTCTGCACAGACAGTTCAAAAACAACGATATATTTCTATATTTAGTAACAATTTAGCTATAGAAGTCACTTTACCCTTAATGAAATAATGTCTAACTACATAAACATTTATGACTTATTTTAGATTACTCAATTCAAAAGTTCTTTTTTCTTTCTTAAACTTTGTATCAAGTCAAACTAATTCATAGAAATTGAAACAAAGAAAGTAGTTAATATTTTGACCCAAAAAAATAGAGTAAATCTACACCTGTTTATTTATGAGAGGTTTAAGAGATAGAAACAAATGATGTAGAACAAACCAGAGTGAAACAAAGAGCCACCCATTGCCAGACCATACGTGCAATGATGCAAATGGAAACGAAGCCATAGTCACTGTTAATGAGTGGAAAAAGATGGAAATCGTTTTGTTTTAAAGTAATAAGAAAGAAATCAATTTAGAGTTGTGAATAAACAAGTGACCTAATGGAGGTAATTTATAGGCAGTGGAATTATAAGAGTAAAACCAAAAAAGTTAAAATTCAATCAGCGAATAATATGTGAAGAAATGGTTGTCGGTAGGTCATAAATACAATAAACATGTTTCTTCATTCTTTTCCTTTTTATAAAAAAATAATAATAATAAAATGGGATAGGTTAGTAGAGAATTGAATCATCATAGATAAAGAAAAAAGGCAATTTATTTTCGGACCTCGCTCCATGAATACGGATTTAATCAAATGCTTTAATGTGATTGTCAAATACTCCGTGCAAAATTTTAAAAAAATAATGTTCTTCTTTTTATTGTTAAGTTGGGAGTAGAGAAAGGAAATTTAAAGTGGAATTGAACTCTCACCAATAAGGTAAAATATTATTTCTATTATTTATTACTTTCTCCGTTTAAAAAAAATGATCCTATTTCCTTTTTAGTCTATTTAAAAAAGAATGATCCATTTTCTTTTTTGACAACACTTTAACTTTAATTTTTCATGTGACATGTTTAAGACCACAAGATTAAAGGGTATTTTGGTACATTTGATATAACTTTTAATTAGAACCACAAGATTAAAAAATCTTTTTTTTTCTTAAACTCCGTTCCAAGTCAAACTAGGACAATCTTTTTGAAACAGAGATAGTATTTTTTAAATGGTGTATCAAATCAATAATAGATAACTATATTGAACAAAAAGAATACTTACAGGATTCCGGAAAATAACATGATCCTCATGGTCATCAACTATATGAGTACGGTATAACCTCTACAAATTAATACTCGGTAATTAATAATCTCTCTATAATAATATTTTTCTCCGATTTCAACTTGGGCCAATGAAAAAAATCATCAATTTCGATAAAATAGTAAGATAATATATTTTTATAAGACCCCTGTATAAATATATGGTCCTATTAATATCATAAATTAATAATTCTTTAAAAGTACATACATATCTAAGACAATTTAGTAAATATAATTCTATTGTGTTCTGTTAAATTTTAAATTTAGTTGAAGTTCATGTCTAACTTTTCTTATTGCATCTAAGAGCTCCGGTGTCATTTCAAATTGTACCAACAAAATTTGTGAAGAGTTCTAGATGCGATAAGTGTTTTCTTACGAGTAACTGGTTCTAAATGTACATTATTATCTTCAACTTCATCATCAACATTGTTTTTTTGATGGTATCCACAATTTCTTCTATGTTTTGGACATTTTAACATATTTAACTTTCACCCGGATAATCCAACAGGTTATTGACATCCATTTTATTGAGGTAAGCAGATCATTAATCAATGACCTCAAGTTAATTAATGACGTTTTCACAAGTAAGTTCATTCATTCCAATTCTCTGAAATTGCATCCCTTAAACGAATTTTACAGTGTCGAAAATAATTGCTATTATTTCTTGTCGAACATTTTTTGTCCAATTAAGGGAGTTGCAAAATTGTCAGCATTCAAAACATTAATCTTTACTGTATCAGTTTGTCTCACCTCATAATCTTCTAATATCCTACGATAAAATTTGTTTGATAATATATCTTGAAAACTCTTATTATCCATATCACAAGGTTGAAATTAGTAACATACAATGATTTTGATGTATTTTTTTATACTTTATGTATAATATTTTCTTTAAATTAATAAATATTAATTTATCGATTAAATAATATTACTATAAATTAAAATAAAAAAATTTCATGGTACCAACTATATAAGTTATAGAGGTTTTACCGTAATATCTACCTTCTCTCTCTTCCTATACTATCCTTTTGGCCATTTAATTATTTTTGAAATAAAACGAAAATCTTTCAGTAGTAAATTAGTTTTGAGATGTCCAGTTATTTTGGTTAATGAAATGATTATTTATCTTTACAGTATAATTAATGTTTTTAATAAATGTGTAAAATATCTCAAGGAGGAGTTAACACTCACTCCCACCGACCTCGAAAAAATTATGGCGAGAGGCACAACTATAAATTGATATGTAAAGTAATTATTATTTTTTTTTAAAAAAACGAAAGGTTTAAATTATCCACTTACTACATTTAAATGAATAAAAATGAATAAAAGGAAGTTGAAATGATAAAATTTATGAATTAAACATGATGATGTGAATTGCCTTAATGTAATCCTTATTGATTGATGAAATGTTTGAAAGCATTAATATAGACTTGAATTATGCAAATTGTTGTCTCGTATGTGGTGTGATATTATTTGTGTGTTTTAATCGTAGAACACCGTTATGAGACATGTGATGAGTTATTTATGCCGAGGTCTTTGTCGGTGAGTATTACTATGTCGAGATTTTGGCCGGCGAGTGTTATTATGTCAAGGTCTTTGTCAACGAATGTTGTTATGTTGATGTCTTTTTTAGCAAGTGTTATTTGCCAGCGAGTGTTATCATGTCGAGGTCTTTTCCGACAAGTGTTATTATGTCATGATCTTTGTCGGTGAGTGTTATCATGCTAAAGTCTTTGCCGGCGAGTGTTATAAAGCCACTGGGAAATGGCTTCGGGTAGCAACGATCATCGTGACTTGATACTTTTTATGCTTATGCATTATTTTCTTGTAAATTGTAATTGATGTGTTTGTTCGGTTAGACAGCTACTTTTTATTGAGACTGACTTATTTATGACTTGTTCGATTGTTGATTTGTGAAGTTTGAACTGTGAATATTGGGCCTTTAGTCGTGGATTGTAGAATTACTAATTAAGATGGTTTGAATTCTATGCAGATTAAGTTTGAGAAGGTTTGATTGAAGTGTAAGAGGTATTCGACTTCTAGTCAGTTACTTTGTTTAGTAGGTTGCTTGTTGGGTAATGTGTTGTTGGTACTCACTCTTGCTTCTATGCCTGTGTAGGTTTTAAGTCTGGATACGTGTGATCTCTTTTCCTCTATTGATCTCGAGGCTCGTCAAACACTTCAAAAGGTAATTGTTTATCATTCGGGGACCCTCTTTTTCCTTTCCTTACATAGTGTTTTAGATGAGAAACAAAGCATTAGACTTGTATTTATTTCTTAATTTCGCACTTATGTATTTAGAGACTTGTATATGTGAAGACCAAATTTTTGAGGTTTCAGTAAAAGAATAAGTTTTCCCACTTTATCTCATTCTTGTCTTTACTGTTTTCATTTTTATGGGGTTAAAGTCAACTTATCTTAGTGGGGAAATGTCATCATGTGTATTTTTGAATCATGGCCCTCCTCTTCGTGTTCATTAAAGTTGTTCAGATCAGTGGTAGAACCACCATATCTTTAGGGGGTTTATCCAAACCTCTTCGGAAAAAATTATATTATTTTTACATGGTTAAAATAATTTTAGGTATATATTAGATGTCAAACCCCTTAGGGTACTTTATGTGTCTAATTCTTCAGATTTTGAACTCTCTAGTTAAAAATTATGACTCCGTCGTTGCTTAAGATGGACATATCTTTTTAAATAGGTAATCTAGACTCGCTTTTTAATCTTCTACATTCCTCAGAGATGGAAGCACATGTAAGCCTAAGAGCTTTAGAAAATCTTCCCTTGTTACTGATGACGGTATCACTAGTATCCTTTCCTTGAAGGGCAAGTAAAATCACTAGTTTCCTAAATGGGGTCATCTCAAAGTCCAAGAATTTGAAGGTCATTAAGGCCGTATCCCAAAATGCAATTGGCAAAGTGAAGAGTGTCTATTGTCTAATTAGCTTGGATCCTCATAAGTAATACCAAAAATTTCAAATGTGTTGTAACCTTAATGTTTCGCCACCAATTCTATGGGGCTGAAACAACCATTTGAATATTTGATAGGTTTTTGTTGATCTGAAAGAAAGGGTACAGGATATGATAAGTTTATTTACTCCTAACCCAGTTATGTGTTTAAATTTGGATCATTATCAATTTTCACACAAAAAAAAAAATGTGTATCTAATCTTTGACAAAAAGGTCGCTCCTTAATTACGAAAATGCTGCTATGGACTGTCCCGCTTGTATGTGACATGACCTATTTCTAGATAAGAAGTGTTTCCTAGATGTTAATTAAGAGTAAGACTGAATATTTGCGAGAAGGCATATTATATACTAATCTAATTGAATCAACTCTAATACTAAGGAATCCAAAGACGGTTTGTATCAAGTGTACAACCAAAGACTCGATTTATAGTGAAAATTGATATTATAGGAAAAGTGGCAACAAGTAGTGTTTTCAAACTAACGCAAGTTTGGGTTTGACTTACGTCCTTTCATACAAATCAGTGTTTATTTCTAATAAACATAACAAAAGCAATAAATGAAGTGAAATAAACAAAGAATCTCAAATATCATTTAAACTAAATCTTCTAGCGCTAAAAGAATAGTACTTGATTAAAGAAAAAAACTAAAATGTCCATGCTTCTTTTTTCTTGTATTTAGTATACATCATATAATTTTAAATATTGTGCCAGGGACAACTCTCGAAGACACTCACAATGAGGATCTTAATTAGCTAACAGGTCATGGGATTTGTATTCTCTAGGATTCTGGTTTGTATCTCAAACAGATAAATGAAGTTAATTAGTGAAACCTTTTGATGTATAGATACATTGTATAGGCAGGGGATAAATATAGATCGATTGCTTCGTCTTCCTGTGAAGGTCAGCCCGTAATCCCTTTCCTCCATGCATTTTCCTACTGGTTGTTAATATACAGGTAGGCTCAAAGCCTCAACCTCTCTTCACAATGGTGGAATTAATATATTTATTTATTTTTTTGAAAAGAACTTGCAGCTCACACCAATGACAGAAAGTAATTGAGATGCCAAGTATGATAATCACTTCTTTATGGAGAATGCATCAATTACAAAATAGAGTTTCAATAAGGCTTCCCACTGCTTGCTTTGTATAAATGACTATCAGTTCTATCGAAAATAATATATCAATATCTATCTAACTCAGACTCCACTTGTGGGATTTCACTGGGTAAGTTATACTATGATCGTGTGAAACGCTTTCAATAAAACTTGATGCCCAAGAAATGCATACATTTGGGGTGGGGTGAATATTTCTCATCACACAGACAACATTCTTATCTTGACAGCAATCTAACGAAATGAATCAAGAGTAATTGGTAAAGTTATTATGAAAACTGTATGGCACTCGCCTTTTAGTTACCATGTAAACCTTTGGATTTGGTTGACCTTCCCGCTTCTAAAATCCAAATATTCATAGCGGAGAAAAAACAATGAGATAAAGAAATCATTATAAAACGAGTAGCGACTCACATAGTTGAAATGTCATGCTACTAGCTACTCAATTAGTAACATATAACAGCGAATCCTGCCTGTAAATGCACCAAGGAAATAGAATCAACCACAAATACCAGGCCAACAAAGGAGAACGAAAAGGCACCTGGACAGAAGTTAAATTTGATATTGGCAAGTCTCTTCCTTCAAACACGCACCCCTAATGCCTTGTGATCTCGACCTCAAAGATAAATGGCTGAAGAATGAAGAGATACCTGGCTCTACAGAAGTTGTAACATTCATAGTACTAGAATTATAGTCAGGTGCTCCTATTTTGGCTAAACAAAGATATGGCATGTCCTCTTAACCCTGACTGATAAGCCAGAGTAATACGTGGACACCAAATTGATCTTAAATACCAAGGAGATTAAGAAAATATATGCACACGGGATTTATTGATTCCATCAGAACATAGTAAACCCGTCGAGATTGACCTAGGAACAGAGGCAATCATTTACACTTCTCAGAAGTTTCATGTAACCATTGCAGATTATAGGCGTCTTTAGCATTGTATTAATGTCAATTACGAAATACCTTACAAGCTAAAACAAGAATATAATCTACAAATTATCTTCAACTATACACAATGCAAAGACTAATTATTGTTGTGATACAAACTAAAAAGAAAATAACCCCAATTTTCTGTAAAATGACAGCGCTCACACCTCTTCTAGAACACACTGTGTTATAGATGGAGAAAATGTAATCTCAATCCCGAATCCCAAGCTCAACCTCAAGATCATCATCTTCTTCAAAGAGCTTTAGGAGACGAGCTTGCTGCTCTTCCCTTTTCTTCTTCTGCCATATCTTGAAAAGGACATAACAAAATCCAACAGAAGCTAAAATTCCAAGGCACACTATCACTACTCTCACTCCGGTGGAAATTCTGGATGAATGACTTTTCCCTTTACTTTCATTTGATGTTGATGAGGAATCTGCCGAACCTTTATAAACACCACGAAGGATGACTCAGCATGTTAACCATAAATAGAGATCAGATAATAATTTCTCATTAGGGATGGCAACGGGGTGGGGGCGGGGCAGGTATAGTCAACCCACAAAATTATCAACCCCCACCCCGCCCCGCATAGCATTTTTTTCTTTTTTAACCGGCTCCGCCCCGCCCGCACAAACCCACCCTGCCCCACTTGAAGTTATTACCACCACATATACTTCCTTAGTTCCAGGACTAACTTATTGTTTGCAGTGGATTAATCCCAATTTCCTACTTAGATTAGAAAGATGAATAAACTAAAATCAAAGAGTCGCAAATTATCGAAGTTTATTACAGCAACAAAAGTTTTACCACGAATTCTTAGATGAAATTGTCAAACAATGGCATTACTAGTGGCCTAGTCGGAGCAGATTGGGAAAATAAAACGAAATTTGGAATTACAATTCGAGAAAAAAAAGATTTGTAATTAAGCTCTACATAAAAACAATTCTTCCAAGGTGTATAAAATTAAGCTCATGATAAGAATTTGCACTAGAACACAAGAAATGAGCATAATTTAAAAAACTAAGGCTTTGACCCATCCCGCACCCGCTTAGAGACTAACCCGCCCCACTCCACATAGCCTTAAATCCAAAATAGAGACAGACAACAAACAAAGAATAACCCTAGTACGATTTATCAAATCAGAACAGAAACACACAGTTTTTCCTTCCTCGGAGGTCAAGATTGGTACTTTATAGACGCACAAAACAATCATAGAAACAAATCAAAGTTTAATATTGAAACTAATAGTATTCCAATTGAATCTAAACTATAACGATTTAGGAAAAAGTTCATGAGCCATATAACTCAAGTTCTAACACAAAATTTGAAACTTTCCTCTGTATATATTTCACTTTTACGAAATTAAGCATTAAATCCAAGTGGGGTACACAGATCTTTCTTCATTTTCTCCTAAAGAATGAAAATGAAGATTGGTAAGCAGAAAAGGGTACAAACCTGTAATCAAAAGTAAGAAAAGAGTCAAAAACAAGGATGATTGAAGAGGCCCCAAATTAGGGGTTTGGGGCATCTGCATCTCTAATTCTTGGGGTTTCTTCTTCTGTGTTCAGAGTTCAGACAAGGGGAAAATTAGTGTTTCAAGAGTTTGCTGTGTTGTCAAATTTTCAACGGCTGCTACCTTAATGTCTTTACTGCACCAAATCATAAATTCATCCACAATTAGCTTTCTAAGACAAGTTTCCTTTTTAACTAGAGAATAAATTTTGTTTTAACTAAACTAAGTTTCAAAAGTACCTAATATTTGAAGTTTAATTAGGGTTTTCAGCTATAATTTGCTTAATTATAATTTGTAATTACATTGTCAGAACGAGAAAAGAGGCAATTGAGAGGGAAAAAGAAATACAATTGATTTATTTTTTTGACCAATAATTTTATTATAAATATAATTGATCTATACAAAAGAAATTATAGTTACTAGAAGGAGGAAAGAGAAGACCAAAATTACCGAGGATGAGAAAGGTGAGCGAGATCTGGGAGAGAAAGAGCAACGAGAGAGATACAGTTAATTTGTATATGTGATGGTAATTATATCACGAATACGATTGATACAATTGATTTGTATCAATAAATATAATTATATTTTATGCACATAATTGTATCAAAGACTACTAATATTCAATTTATTGATGCAAATCAATTGTATTAACAAATATAATTTTTTTGATGGATATAATTGTATCATTGTTATAATTGGTAACTAATTGTATTTTATTCATCTACTGTCTTGTGTATTTTATTCACTAATTGTAATCATTCGTATTTATACCATTCATTATTACCAATTGTACTTATATTATAGGAGAGAGATGAAGAAGCAAGAGAGCGTGGGAGCAAATTGAGGATAGAGGTGAGCGACAGATTGCAGAAAAAGATGAGAGAGGCGAGAGTGAGAGTGTAGAAAGATGAGAGATGAAATTTCCATAAAATTCTAATTATAAATATGTATCATATTTAAAAAAAAATTATATTTATGTATAATAAATACACATCACATGTTTTGTTTTTTTTAACTTTTCCTTTTAACTAAGAAGGAGAGACGAGCCGGGATGAACCAATCTCAGAATGATTCTGGCCCTGATTATCTAGGATCTACTCTTATGGAGGGATGGGTGGAATAGAACCTGTTGAGATATGGGATGGGATGGCTTGATTTTTAGCCTGATTCATTTTGGTGCTGCTTTAATCAAATATGGTCAACTTGAGAATTTGTCATATTCTTAAAAAAATACAAAAAATTTAGATATTTAGTTACAATTCAAGACTATTTCTAGAAATGATACGCTGCGTAAAATCACAAACGGCCTCAAGTTAACCACATGACGTAGCATGATAGTAAGATAGCATACATAACTAAAATAATCATGAAAAGCGGAATACATTCTCTGATATAGCATAAAGAGAGAAATATGAATACAACGATGCATCAACGAGAATATCAATATTTTAAATAGCCTCTCATATAAGTGAGTCGCTAAGACAAATTTCTAGCTGACCCGAACAATTTGAAAACAAAAGTAGAGTCTGAAATAGAGCAATCACTTAAGTAGGGTAATGTTGATAGAATGATGTACTAACCACGATTGGAAGGATATGCATCAGAATCAATATTATGAAACAATGTAGGCAGAAAAGTAAACGGTCAGTATTCGAAATGTACTGAATATGGAGAAATGCGTAAACATGCATGACATAATTAATAACATGATAAATCTGTCAAAAATGATAATCAAGTAAACATAGCATGTAAACTGATGATTTAATTTCGAAAATATAGTACAAGGTCGTGCAATACTCTAAAGTCGTAACAAATGTAGGAGATCTCATTAAATGACACAAACCATGTGAGCTACAATATGGAGTTTAGTGTTCTGCACCCATACCGAAAAGAGAGTGTCTTACTTGCCAAAGTAAGGAACATGAGATTAAGCTAAGGTGGGTCAATTAGCTAAAGTTTGTAAAAGACTAAGAGTCTGTTTGGATTGACTTTAAAGTAGGGTAAACCCACTTTTGAGTCATTTCTAGCTTTTAGAAGTGTTTGAAAAGGTTAAATATAAGTTTAAATGAGTTTTTTTTTTAAAAAAAAAAGTTAAAATCAAAAGTAGGTCTCCCCCTACTTTTTATTTTTTTAAGTTGTAAGTCATTTAAGTTTGACTTTTTATTTTTGACTTAAAAACTATTTTTTAAAGCCAATCCAAACAAACTCTAAGTCCTACGGGGGCACGTAGTTATTGGGTTTAGCGATTATTACTAAAGGTCCACGGACGCTAATAATTAAAAAAAACCATCCCAAAAGTCCACCACTACAAAAAACCTCTAATTGCCAATAAATTTTACTAACAACTTAAGTTGGTTAGTATTCTACTAAATTACCAACATATTTCTAACGGAATAATATTTTAAAACTTAATAACGAAATTCTAACAGATTGTCAACATATATCTTACCAACTAATTATCTTAGTTGGTAAATACGGCGGAAAAAAATGACGCCAAATTTAGCAACCTTCTATCAATGGATTACCAACAGAAATATTACTAACTCACACCTATTGTTGGTAATATTACCTACGAAGTATATATTGGTTGGTAAATATGACAAAAAAATGTTTATATAATTTATTAATATATTACCAATGACTTACTAACCAAACATTTACCAACGACAAGATTGTGTTGCAAAATTTACCAAACAAATATAAATATGTTGGTAAATTAATAACGAAATGTAATTTGTTGGTAAACTTGCCAACAAATATCAAATTAGTTAAAATTTTGCTGACTGAATAAAGATTATAATTAGTAAATTACTTACATCATTAAAATAGTTGAGAAATATACAAGCGATCACTAATACATGGTAAAATTTCCAACATATTTAATTATTAGTTGGAATATTACATATTTAAATGTTTAGTTGAATAGTAACTATTACCCCCCACACACCAAATTCTAATAACCTTTATTGATAAATTATTAATTACTAACTTATATTTTAATAGTTGGTAAATTACCAATGAAGTTAATTTTTTTGGTAAATCACGTCTAGGTTGAGGCTTTCATATTTAATTTTGTCTCATTAGGCGTTTAACTTTTAATCAAATCTTGGACTTTGTTGAATATTTTGGTAAAACTGCTTAGATTAGAACTCCGCACTCGCATTAGTTTCGAAGGTAATTTTTTATCTAACGTAAAGGTTGAATTTCATGTTTGGGCTTCATTTTTATTTGTGCCGTTATGTGTTTTAAATATTAGTTTAGGTCAAAATTTGACTTTGACCAATATTTTTGTGAACGTGCTCAGATGAAAATTTCGTTAACATAATTACCCCCAAAGGTCATTTTTTATCTAGTAGGATGGTTGTTTTGAGTTTTGAAGCTTGCATTTTTACTGTGTGCCGTTAGGTGTTTAACATGTAAATTTTAGCAAAAAGTTAACATTGGTCAATATATTTGATAACGTACCAGATAAGATAGTTAGATACGAAAAATCATTTTTGATGTAATAAGATGAGGGTTCGGATTTTGAGGCTTCCTTTTTAGTTTATGTCGTTAAGCATTTTAGCTTTTGAGTTTTGGCCAAAATTTTACTTTAGTAAATATTTTTTATAATCGTGCTCGAATTAAAATTTTGTCACCGCAGTTAGCCAATATAAGTTCATTTTTAATCTCATAGGATGGTTTGTTCGGGATTTGAGAAATTATTTTCAGTTTGCGTCGTTAAGCGTTTTAACTTTTAACTTTTGGCTAAAATTTGAATTAGGTCAATTTTTGTGGGAAACATGCTCAAATTTGAATTTCGTCAGCACGGTTAGCTATGGAAGGTAATTTTTTGCTTTATAGGATGACTGATTTGGATTTTGAGGTTTTCATATTCAGTTTGTACCGTAAATGCGATTTAACTTTTGGCAAAAAATTGATTTTGCTAGAATTTTATGTAAATATGCTCTGATGAAAATTCTTTCAGTTCGATTAGTTTCGAAAGGACATTTTTATATCTAACAAGATGGTTGTTTCAGGTTTTGAGACTTCAATTTTCAGTTTGTGTTGTTAGGCGTTTTAATTTTTGGCCAAAATTTATACTTGGTCAATATTTTCTGTAAACGTGCTCAAATATTTTTTTTTTTTGATATAATGATATGTGTCATATTGAGATTAATTTTAACTTGTTATCATAGTTTGCGCATTGTTCATTCAACTATGATTATAAAAGGAGTTAATATGTTTGGATTTATCTTCTGTTCTTAGATTTTTAAATTTAATAAATTAATAAAATATTTAAACTGGTGACAATTGGTTCAGTTAATACTATTTGATATATTTGTCAATCAATTACTAGGTAAATTGGAACTTGACTTTTTGGATTTTTTTAAATATTATTCAATAAACGAATAATCAATTAGTAAATTTATTAGAAAAATAAATAATCATACTAAAGTATTTTAAATTTATTATTACAAACAAGGGTTGTAGTGTATTGGCAAATACTCTTGCACCTTACCTTTAACCAAGAGGTCTTAGGTTTGATTTCAGTTGGGTACATAATCATTGTTAGGGAGTGCTTCACCACCTAATGTGGGACTTTTCGGTGTGAATCAAGATTTAGTCGGGCTCCAATGTGGGTACCGAACACGGATGAAAAACCAAAAAAAAAAAGTATTTAAAATTTATTGGCAAATTACCAACACAAATTTTTTGTTACTAAAATTACCAACCAATTACCAATGTATGAATTGAAAAATGAGGAAAAACATCCACCAACTCCTTTTCAATTCGTTAGTAAAGGTACTAACGATATACTAACCAAAAATTAGTTGGAAAAATTACCAACTGATTTTTGGTTGGTAAGTTTACCAACAAATTAAAATTAGTTGGTAATATTTACCGACAAATTTTTTAGCAACAGATTAATAAAGTTGACATTTGATTGATAATTTAATTTGTCAATCGATTTAATTAATTTACCAACAAATTTTTATTGGTAATTGAGATTCCTTTTATAATGCACTAGGTACTAATTATACCCGATAGAGACATGCATAATTAGAGAAATAGTAAGAATATAATAATATTGAACCATTCATGAAAATCTGATAATTTGGATAGCTCCTTAAAATCATGATAATATAATATAATTTGAAAGCATCAGGGGCGGCTCAACATAATTCGAGGCCTAAAATGAAATTTTAATTAGAGGCCTATAATTTAAATAAATTTTATTTGTATTTATTAATTTTTCTAAAATTTTAGATGTATATTATTACTAAATATCTTTTTTATAAATGAATTTTTCAAATACTTTTTAAAATTATTATTTTTAAACAAGATTTTTATCAATTCAACATTATTATCAGACAATTATTATATGAGTCGATATTCGCGATAGTTCTACAAAGTAATAAGTTGATAAATTTTAAGATTAAGAGGATAGAAATCATAGATTTGATTTAAAAAGTTGATACTGGATATTACCCTATATAATTCTATATATATATATAGATTTATATTCTTTATAAATGATTAAGTTTTCATAAAAAAATTAAATATGATTTTTTATTTATAAAAATGTTGAGGCCCCTAAAATTGAGGCCCTAAGGCATTGGCCTAAAAAAATATAGGCAAGAGCAGACTCTAGAAATTATTTAAATCATGATAGGCATTCATAATTCATGAAAATATGAGTTCATAATGCATATGAAAATAGCGTAATTGTGATCAAGAAAATACTTGCATAGCATGGATTTATATAAAAATATCATTGAAGACGTTGAATTAAGATCAATTATGTATAATAAGATCAATCATGAAGAATAACTAAATTTTTAATGAGAACCTATAAGAAATCAAGAACTCTAAAATTGGAGAAGAATCATAAGAAACTGAGATTTGTTTGGAACTTAATGGGTGAAGGATTCGTTGATGAAGTTTCCACGTATCTTGATTGAAACTCAAGAAGACTCGAAGTTTTGGAATTGTTATTCTTGCCTTAGAGAGAAGCTTGATGGAGAAGAATTTGATTTTAAGGGAATGAGAGTAAATGAAATGGTTAAGGATCTTAGGAATTAACTATAGTCTCCAAATAAGCCCAAATGACATAGTATAAAAATTAGTACAATTTTTTTAGTTCTAAGGTTTAACGTCATTAGCTTGATTTAGTATCTCTCAGCTTGATCATTTTATCAAAGTGATAAATGACCGTTTATCTTGATTTTTCACCCTTTTTAGTGTGTGCTCAATTTCAATTGCTCCGTATGGAATAACATCAGTAACATTTGTATGGGTATGTCCATCTGAATTTTAATTTTCTTGAATATAGCTAGAGTCTATGATAGCAAATAGGGGTGTACATGATCGGGTTGGTTCAGGTTTTTTAAATATCAAATCAAATTATTTGTATAAAATTTAAATTTATAAATCAAACCAATCTGTAAAATTTGGATTTTTCCGGGTTTCCCTATCTCGGGTTGGTTCGGTTTTTTTAAATACCAAATCAAACAATTGTGTCGAATTTTAAAATTTATAAATTAAATCAAATAATAAACCTTGAATTTTTTCGATAAAGTTTGCATACAAACATATAATTAACTATGCTTCAAATATTTATTTAGTCCAATCAAAACACAATTATCTAAGGTGTTTCTTTAAAAAATAACACAAAATATGAGATAAGTATCACACAAAAATATTCGATTAAAATTGATAATGAAATCATCATATAAAATAAATATTGTAAAGTCATAGTGAAATGTTCATAACTTAAAAGTACTAAATCATGCTAATATAAAATAAATATTTGTAAAGGCATCATGAAATCGACATAACTTAAAAGTTACTAAATAGGCTAACATAAGTTTAATCAGATTAGTTACATTATACAATATTTAAGGGACTAACTAAAATTAGCTTATGTATTTTAAATTAGTATAATTATCTAAAGTCTAAAACAATGTAAAACTAAAAAAGAACACATTAATATTATTTAGTCTAGTTGTTGAATCAATTTTGTTCTTTTTGCATTAGTATTTAATTTGATTTTGATTTAATTTTTATTATAATTATCAATATCATGGAACTATAATCGGTATTGGACATTCAGAATTTTAAGTTTTAAGCTTGAAATAAATAATTACAAAAGATTAAAATATGAAATATATAAGAAATATTTTAAAATTATAGGAAAGTAAATATTTTTATGTATAAAATAAACGAAAAGAGCAGTCTATTTGGCCCTTGTACTTTGTCACGAAACCCAAAAAGGGCTGCGACGGGGCACCCTACACTAACCGTCCTATGTGAGCACCGAACCAACAATTAAACCTTAACATTTCAATAATATCAAACAGAAAGTTAATGCGGAAGACCTAAATCATTAAATAAAAACCAATTTCAATAACTTCTAAAATTCAACATCTTATTATTTCCCCAAAATCTGGAAGTATTCAGCCACAAGAACATCTATGTCAAAATTACTAAACCTAAGAGTATTCTAAGAAGCTTAAACTACAAAACAAAAAGCTAGTCATGCGGAACGCAAGGAGGCATCAAGGGACATGAGGAAGGAGATCCAGTCCAAGCTAGAAGCATTAGCTCACCCTGAAGATCGGTTGTTGTGACGGAAGAAAGACTGGTATAATTGAGGGTGTTTGAGTTTGGTTTGATTAGGACGACGTCACTTTTGCGGCATATCCACAAATAACAAAGAAGAAAACATAAAAGTAGGGGTCGAGTACAAAAACAACAAGTACTGAGTATGATCATCGCCACTCAAAATAGAAAACGCAATATATCTCAGATCACATCATAAAATCAACTTAATATTCTATACAGGTGATTAGCAACAAGTATAAACCTCCATTTATAAGTACCGCCAAGTTCATACATGAGGCCTCACGCCTTCAATACCATACTATTTGGGAATTAGGGTTCATTAGATTGAGTTATATGGAAATCTTTGCAAGATTCATTATCTTGTACTTCCTCGTGGTCGGTACGTGACAGCTCCGCTCCCCCCTACTAATATGCTGTCGTACGTGACACTCCGATCCCCTACTACTAGGTCGGAAACGTGACATCCGATCCCCTACTACCTAGTTGTCGGAACGTGCACTCCGATCCCTAATTCTACGTGCCGGGTTCGTGACACTCCGATACCATAAATCTACGTGTCGGTTCGTGACAACCGAGCCCCTAAATTCGTGTCGGTTCGTGAACACCGATCCCCTAATTATACGTGTAGGTTCGTGACAGACCCGCTCCCCTAATGATGCGTCGGTCGTGGACACCCGATCCGCCTAAATCTATTTCTATCAATCATCAAGAGCTTCTCTCTTACCAAGCATTCCATCAATTCATTACTTAGTTCATCAAGCCATTCTTTTATACAAACGAATGGCAATCATCATTAGACAAGAGATGAGGTTTGTATCAGATTTGAGATTCAATAGCTTCATCATGCTTTTTTTCATCACAATCATATATATACAAATCAGCATCATGCATTGCAAAAATGAACACAATTTAAGCAGATAGAAGACTTGTTAATACTACACAACAAACCCCATATAATTTCGTATAAGAGTGTTTACTACGACATAGCATTAAAAACCAATACCTACCTCCACCGAAGAATTGTCGATTCAACAAGCTATCTCTCAAAATCCTTGCTATCCTGCTTGTTTCTATCTCTCTCTACTCGTTCTCCCTTCTATTTCTGTTCTTTTTCTTTTTCTTATTCAAACCCTCTTTCTTTTACCCTAATTGCATTATAAGTAAAGTATAAAAGATGGACAATAATAACCCACTAAGTTAATTAAGGTACCTCTTTTAAACCAAAGTAATTAGACTTATTAACATTAACCCACAACTTTATAATTAAAGCAGGAAAAGTCCCAAACGGCCCCCTTAAAATTAATTACAGAAATCCGAACCCGCTGGGATTACGCGCCTGCTGTGACGGGCCGTCGTTGCCGCGACGGTCGTCCTGCTGCTCGCGTCACACAATACAGGAGACTGATTCTAGTGAAAATGGATTGTGACGGTCCGTCTGTGGACAAAGGGGGGGGGGGGGGACGGTCCGTCCTGCCATTCCGTCGTATGACGTTCAGAGAGTCGCTCTCGTACCCAAATTTTCAGTTTCAAGTGTTTTCGGGAACGAGGGGACTCCTCGACGGTCGTCGTGCCCAGAGCGGCCGTCGTGGGGTCCGTCGTCTCAGCCAGTTTTCTAGAAATAAAATACGTGCTCCAAAACGACTAAACAGGTTCGTTACAAATTATTTGCCTTTGTTAAACTTTTTGTTATGTGTAAGGGGGGGGGGGCTTTGCCAGCAATTTCAAGGGTACTATGTACCCTTAAACTGTTTAAATCACAATATCTTCAACATTTTACCATCCTATATGACATCTATATGGCGCCTACATATTTTTTATATTTATTCTACATTCATTTTTATATATAATATTTAATTATTATATCTAACTCAATGTTACAACCAACCATTTAACCCATTAATCCCAACTCCTAATATTTATTTTAGTGTCGGTTTCATAAGGAAAAAATAACAATTAGATTTGCTTAATTGAACAGGATTTTATTAAATCCAACTGATGAAATATATCTCAAGAAAGATTCAACGTTATGATTTTTCTATTTTATATGTACTCCTTCAAGCATGGTTATTACCAACTGTAAAATTGATTCTTTACGGTTCTAATGTCTATATATTTTCTTTTGGTAATAATTTTTCCCCGTGTTGTTTTATTAAGACCAGAGGAATACATTTCATGTTGAATGGTGACCCTTTTTATGCTAATGGATTTAATGCCTACTAGTCTATGTATATTGCTGCTGACCCATCTAAAGTCACAGATGCATTTAGGAGTAATTGATTTTGAAGGGTTTGGATTTTGTGATATCTGAAGCAAGAAGGTACGGGATTAAGGTAATATTAAGCTTTGCTAATAATTATGACAATTGAGCTTTGTTAGTGAAATTAATTTTGCATTATCTAAAAAAGTTTAAACAAAACAAGAAAGTATGCCACAGAATATCGCAGTGGGTTTGGTTTAATGTATTTTGTTCAAGTTAAGAGATCCAGATTATTCGTTTTTTTCACCGATGGTGACATAGAGGTTGGTGAATTGATGAGCGTATAATATTGAATAAGATTAGTTAAATTAATTTTTTAGGTAAAATAAATATAAATATCTATCTATGCATGACATATAAGTGCCATGTAGATGTCACATAGGACGATAAAAGTTGAGATATGAAACTTAACGGTTTAAGAGGAAATATGTACCTTAAGTTGGATGACAAAAATATATATATAAAAAAGTATAACGAAGGGCAAATATAACCCTAATATGAGAGTCCAAAGTCAAATATAACCCTTGTACCAAACCAAACCACTAGTCAATTTTTTTTTGGATTGACTCAATTTGTGGTTTATTTCGATTTTCGATTTCGTTTTGCACACAGTAAAGAAGTACTTGATTTTTCATTTCAATTATTTTTTATGGTTGAGTTAAATTGTCATGCTTTTCTAAAATTATATTTTGTTTATAAAGTATTTGTATTATAGTGAATGTCGTATATGTGGAAGTCCTTTTTTAGGATGTGATTAAGAGTCCTACTTGGGGACCAAGTAGATTACTTCCATACATAGAGTGCTCTCTTCATTGTAAATTCATTCAGTCCAGAGAATAATAAGTCTTCGCTTTCTTTTTCTCTCTCGTTTTCTCTTATCTTAGTTTTATAACAACGGTTATCAGACACGAGACTCTTAATTTCTCAAAAGTGAAGTTAGATTTGAATGAATTAGTAAAGGTATTATTTAGTCTTTTGGCTTTTTAATTTTAATGGCAATCTACAAAACTAGAGTTCATGCCCTTCAAAATTGTTCGGGCAGGAAGGAACTACTCTCATGGGTGTTGGAATGTGGCAAATCCACCTTGATGCATGGGTCTTGGAGGACACATAAAGAAGTAATATAAGCATAAAATCAAAAACTGTGCACGAGCAATGATATTCTTGCGTCATTCAGCTGACGAGATCTAAATCGAATATCATGACAGTTAAGGATCCACTGTTTTGTGGAAAAAATCTAAAAGAAAAGAAAGATTTGACCCACTTGAAAAGGTCATACATCCCAAGGCACGATATGATGGATGCATCTAAGGCTTATAAGACTTTAAGTCGTTATAAATGATGTAAATTCTGCCATATTCAGAATCACTTCTCAATTGAAATTATGTGGAGAAAACGGTAGTGAGATTGATATACTGAAAAAGGAGTCTCCACTTTCATGCCTCGCATGTGCTCTTGCAGCAACAATATACGATGAAAGGTTTCAAAAAGTATTGTCTGACTAATTCTATCTCTTAGTGGCCGAGAAAAAAATAATGATTTATTATTTGAAAACTCATGAGAATCGAGCCTAACTGGATGCTGAAACCACTTTTCTGAAGTGAATGAGGCGTACAGTCACAATGCTAGGCGCCTGAAACAGGCCGCCCCCCCGTCCTAATCGGGGACGTGGACGTGGGTCGTGGTTGTGATTATGGTCGAAGAACGTAATTCTATCTTGGCATTAATCCATTCATCAACACCCTAAAAAGGACACAAAAGAAAGGGTGAGAACGTCCGCAAGCAACTAGGGAAGGTTGTTTCGATGTGGTGGAACGACCCCCCGCCCCGACAATTATGCAGTGATTGTCCCCGTATCCAAACACTGGTTGAGCTTTATCAAGAATCACTCTAAAGAAGAAAAAAGAAAAAATTGAGGGCCAAATTTTTTAATCTGAAAATCAATGTGACATCAGGCACTTGGACGTAGCCAGATAGATTTCTTCGCACATCCTGAAATACAACACTAGATCCTTAATTGGTGATGGTTCTGTGAATATGGAAGCCCCCCACAGAGTTTGATATTTTTTTTTGGTAGTTATTTATTAATAAATTAATGTAATGATAGTTGTTTGAATGGGTACTGTAGTATTTTAAATTAGTTTAGTCGTTTCATTTTTACAGCTTTGTTCCTTAATTCTTAATAAAATAATATATATTTTTCAGTGATTATTTATATGATTAATAGATAGAGTTAGTCAAATACAAACTTTATCACGTGTTTGTATTACATAGGTCTTTAATTTGTCTAATGTTAAAATAAAAACTATTTTAAATTTATATTACCTAGGATTGATCATGTGTGTATTATATTAGGTCTTTAATTTGATCTAATGTTAAAAAATGCAGTCTGTGTGTATTAACTAGGATTTAAAATTAAGGATTATTTTATTTTCCTAACAACTCGTTTTTGACCTTAGAGGAAGGAAACATAAATTAAGGCTTTAATTTTCGATATTAATTATTAATTTATTCCTGAATAATTGTACCTGTGACAACTACTAATAATTTAATTATTATTTATTTGTTGTATGTCACTTCAGTTTGAAGATTTTATAATTATAAGAACCATAATTATCGAAATATGAAGATTAGTTTGTTTGAGTGATATGGTACAACACATACGATATTAAAAAATAAGAAATATTTTTCTCATGTTTAGTATGAGTAAAATAATGTTACTACCAATTTTTGTTTAGTTACTAATATGATGAGGGTTTTGGAAGAGCAATTGTACTTTTGCCCAAGGGAACTAACTCATTCAGAATAATGCTATGTTTTCTCCAAATCTAAGAGAAAACTGTGGAGTTTTAAAGATATCCGTGTGAATGAAAATGGTTATCATATACAATCAATGGAATGAAATAAATCTTGAATAGTCTTTGTATCACCAAGTATGTCTCTGGGCAGACCATGTGTTATAGAAAGTTCAATGCTTTATTTTATGGCTTGTATTTGATAAAAATTAGTGCAATGGAGGATGTTATAAGATAAAAAGAAGTTACTGATTTCCAATACATTTGTACTTTGGCATGATCGTTAGGACACCTGGGTCAATTAATGATGAGACGAATTATAGAAAATTCGAAAGATGGAAATCCACGAAAAGACCATAAAGTTCTTTTAAATGGTGATTTTTGTACTGTTGTTATCAAGGAAGATTAATTGTTGAGCCCATCACCAATGAAAGTTGGAAGATTGAGTTCCCTGCGTTGTTGGAACTATACATGGGCAAGTGGGACCTATTCCCCACCTAGTGGGGTTCATTTAGATATATTATTATTCATTAATAGATTAGATGCTTCTTCTAGATGGTCTCCATGTGTGCCTATTGTCTCTGTAACTTGACATTGCAAAAGATTGGCACAAAAATAAGTTAAGGCACACTTTCCGATAATCAGCGTAGTCCATTCGTCTTGATAATGCTGCAGAGTTTTCAATCCCAATCATTTAATGATTAGTTTAGAAATGGGATAAGAGTTTGAACATTACGTTGCCCCATGTCTTCAGAACTGGTCTCTGTCCGATGTCATTCATTAAACGTTTTAATTAATAGCATGATGACCATTGCTTAGAAAATTAAGGTGTCACTTCTAGTGATGGGGCATGCAATTTGCACGCTGGCTGTGCTAACACTTATTCGCTCAGGAACCGACAAGTTTTAGATGGTTTCTCCTTGCAATGGTTATGGGTCAAGAACCTAAGATATCCCATCCTAAAGAATTTTTGAAAGTGCTGTACATGTGCCTGGGCACCCCAAACAGCACTAGATGGGCCCTCAAGAGGTTAGGAATATATGTTGGGTTTGAGTCAACCCATTATGTCGCTATCTTGAACCATTGACTTGGAGACATGCTTTACTGCTAGCATTTGCAGATTGGTCGCGGTTGATGAGACAGTTTCCAAAATTAGGGGGAGAGAATAGTGAAGTAAAAACAAGAAATTTTGTGGAAAAATTATCATTGTCTCATATTTGATCCAGATTCTTTCTACTTGCGACAAGAAGTACAAAAGATATTCAATCGGCAAAAAAATTGCAAATCAAATGCCAGACACATTTACAGATTTGAAAGGATTACTAAATTACAGATTCGTTGCAGAGAAATGTCCCAATTCGAATGATTGTCCATAAAGGCCATCCCACTCAGTGTCATACTAAGGAGTCAAAAGACACACCTAAAGCGGGGGTTGGACCATTGGGGTCTAAGGATCAAATCCTAGAAAAAGAAAGATTAAAGTCAAAGATGACACTATGAAAGCATCTATATGGAAGTTAAAATTTTGAATAAGTCCTCGATATTTCATGAAAGAATCACTGAACTTAAAAACTAAAAGAATAATGAAAACATCCATAAATTTAAGAGGATGTTGAATACTAATTGGATCGATCAGACATAGTGGTTGTGATTAGGTCTTTGAATTATAATGTTGCCAAACAATATTCAGTGACAAAGAATTGAGGGATCATGAACCTCAATCTGTTTATAGGAATGCGGACACGAAATGAGTGGACAAAATGACAAGAAAGAAATTTCAATCAGAGGTGAATTCACTTGACAGCGTGAAGTTTTTTGGACCTATAGGTCAAACACCTAATGGTGTTAAACCTGTTGGGTAAAAATGGATTTGTGCGAAAAAGAAATGAGAAAACCATGAAATACGAAAGGTATATTAAAGCACGCCTGTGGCCACAAGGATTTTCTCAACGGCCTGTCGTTGGACTATTGAAGAGGACCTACTCCCGTTTATGGATGGCAATAACATGTTGTTCATCTCATTAGTTTCACAGACAATGAGCAACTGAAATGCATTTGAGGGGATGTGGTGGTTACACCACCTTATGATTACTTGATAATTGAGGTATACATGAAAATTCCTAGACGGATTTGTGATTGCCTAAATCCTGGACTTTAAAATCTCGAGAAATTAAAATTCAATTAAATTGCAAAGATCATTATATGCGTTTTGAAGCAATCTAGGCGCATGTGGTATAACCGTCTTAGGAGTATTTAATTAAGGACGGTTAACAAGAAAATGATGCAAATTTGTACCATGTGTCTTTATAACAGAAAACAATATCGGAATTTATTGTACTTGCTATTTATGTTGATGACATAAATCTATTGGAACTCCAAGTAGAGCTTCAAAAGATAAATTGATTATTTAAAGAATGAAATTTGAGATGAAAGATTGGGAAGGACCAAAATTATGTCTTGGGTTGCAATTGGAGCATTGACAAATGGTTATTTTTGTTCATCAATCTTCCTAAACAGAAAAAGTAGTAAGAGATCTGTTATGGATGAAGCGTATCCATTTTAAGCATCGATGGTTGGTTCGTTCACTTGATGTGAATTAGGATCCATTCCGACCTCAGGAAAAAGGAATGAAGAATTCTTGGTCTGAAGAGTACATATCTTTGAGTGTATTGGTGCCATAACTTGTATCTTGCAATACTACAAGGCCTGAAAGCTTTGCTGTTAACTTGTTAGCAAGGTTATAGTTCTGCTCCTACTAGGAGACATTGGAATGGGATCAAACACATTTTGCAATATCTTAAATAAGGAAAACGATATGGGCTTATTTTATTCTGTTAATTGTAGCCCAAATCTTGTTGGTTATGCTGATTGCAGGATGGATATTGATCTGATACCCACAAAGCTCGATCCCAAACAGGCTATGTGTTTATTTGTGGGGGGACTTCCATATCTTGGAGATTACAAGCAGTCCATCGAGCTACTCATCTAATCATTGTGAAATAAAGCTATTCATGAAGCAAAGTAGAGAATGTGTGTGGTTAAGGTCTAGATTACCTCTCATTCGAGAGAAATGGTTTTGGAATGTGATAAAGGACCTACCACTTTATATGAAGATTAACGAGGATGCATCTACAACTTAAGGGAGGATTAATAAAAGAGATAGAACAAAGGATATTTCACCGAAGCTGTTCTATCACGATGAACTTCAAAAGATGGTTGAGTATAAATGTGCAACAGATCGTTCAAAGTGACAATGTGGCTTCTTTTTATATAGTTCACCAAGTCTCACCAACTGCAACTTTCAAAAAGATGGTGCAAGCTTGGAATGCGAAGATTCAGCTCGGGATGATGTTCTCCTTAGGGGAAAGGGAAGTAGATACGCGATGATACTCTTTCTCGCTGACGGGTTTGTCCACTGTTTTCCTTGAAGGTTTTTTAATGAGGCAGCCTAGATTGCGTCATTAATAGATATGTGTACTCTTTTTCTTTATAGAGTTTTTTCTTAAAGTTTTATTAGTAAGGTTTTGATGAGGCACATTCATCTAGTGATTAGACATTCAGGGGGAGCGTGAGTGTATAAAGTATTGTACTATAGTGAATGGTCTATCTGTGCGTCCTTTTTAGGATATGATTAAAGAGTCTTAACTGGGGACCAAGTTAGATTTCTCCTATAAATAGAGTGCTCCTCTTCATTGTAAAAATTCATCATCAAGAGAACTAATTAAGTCTTCTCTTCTTTCTCTCTAGTGTCTTCTTCTGTATTCGATGTGTTATACACAATTTTCCTTTTTAAAGTTTGACATTTCCATAACTTCCATCGTAATAATAATTGCTGCATTATTCCTAATCTTCGGCTATTCTGCTTAATATTGCAAATTCAATTAAGTTATTTTTATTTTGTATTATTTATTTATGTAAAATTGTTAACTTGAGAGACTTGATTTGCACAATTAACAAATATTTTTGTGACAGCAAAAAAAAAAAGTGTATATAATGAATAATATTTATTTCACTTGGTTCATCAAGCATGTGCTTTTTTATGCATTTTTTAAACTTCAACTGAGTGAAATAATACACAAGGAGTATAGATTTTTAATTTCAATAGAAAAAAGGAGAAATTAATTAGGTTTAAATATATTTAAATGACTGATAAAGCAATGGAACAAATTCATGAAATAGGTAGATGATGCATGTGTCAGCATCCAGAATTTACTTGTGTTAAAATTCTCTGAATGAAAGAAGCCTAAGTAGAAAAGATCACGAGTTTGTACAAAAAATATTTGTGAACCCTGACATGTTTATTTTACTTCTATAATATATTATTAAGGAATTTTATATTTATTTATTTATATTTTGGATATTTGTCTTTATTATTTTATTGGTTCAAATGATTCAATTTTATTTGAATTGAGTTGATTTAGATGAATTTTGATGACCCAATTGATTTTGACCCGATCTAATAGAAATGGTCAAAATTGAATTTCAACCATTCATGATATTTTGATTCAAGGGCTATTCTTAAACCCAAACAAAAATATAGAACTCCAAAAATTAACATTTTTTTATTTAGATTGTTATTTTCTTCTTCCTTTTACTCCCATGCCGCCACCCGACCACCGTTACCGTCGCCAGTGACCACCAGTTCTATGGCCAGAAAAATCTTCAAAATTTTACCATCTTTTCCTTTCACCCTCCTCTACCCAAATCTACAAGCCTTTCATCCATATCTATAGCCAAACTCCATCTAAGGAAAATCAAATATGATTCTCACTTATTCACTTGATTATAAAGTTCGGTCATCTCCATCCAAACAGATTTTAAAAATAAATGTGGATCTCTTCACGTCTATATTTGATATAAATTTTTAAGTCCCGAATTCGTCAAAAAAAGTTTTTTGGCGACCCCTTCATTTACCCGAAGTTATGTCAATCTCTATCCCCCTTTTTTCTAAATCCTCTAGCCAAATCCGTCTTTATCGTTTTTGTTTTGACCATATAGTGGTGTGATTGTTCGAATTTTGTATGTTGATGTTCTTAAGTTATATATTGATGTTGTGCATTTTGAAGTATTACTATTATTAGTATATTTTTAATTTTGGTTTACGTTATTTTTTTTCTGCCATCTATTTTGTTGTGTTTGATCGCTTTAAAAATTGTTTTTAATGTTTTAGATTTTAAGTTAGTGAGGTTCCAACTTGTTTGGGTTTTGTAAAAAATGGGTGTCAAAGTTGTTGAGCCTATTTAGAATTTAATATGACCCCATAGCTTAATTCATTATTCAATGAATGAATAAAGAAAGAGAAATTTTTCAAATGTCAATATTTTAACATTTAAGAGGGCTATTAGCAAACACTTTCAATATTTAGAAAAAATGTCAATTTTAATTGTGATGGTATCGGATTTATGTTTTATTATTTATTTTTATTTTGAAGAAAAATAAATTATTAATAACAAAGGGGGCGAAAAGTCAAGGGAAGGAGAGAATATTCAAACAAAAGGGTATGTAAAAGAATCAGCTTAATTTTGTCTCATCAGTACAGTTTTCAAATAAAAACTCAAACTTTGTTCTTTTTTTTCTCCATAATCTTAATCTTTTTTATTATTTTATTAGTCGTTTCCAATAGGTATGTCAAATGAATTTATAGCTATTTAAGAAGAACATATTGTTTCATATATTTTTTTTTAGTGTATTTATTTGTTTATTCTAAAAAATTTTGTATTTCGCATTTATTTCAATATGTATTTTAATTCGTATTTCTATTTATTGTAGTTTTTATTTAGAATTGTTGTATAAATATATAAAATACAATTTAAAGTACTATGATGAAAAAGTGAGGATAATTGTTTTTAGAGAAAGAACATGATAACGAGCCTCTTAGTCGTTTGAGCAGCAGATTTTATTTCTGAAAAATACTGCTGAGACGACGGATACCACGACGGGACGTCCATGGTCACGACGTACGTCGGGGGGTCTCGTTCCAAAAAACACTTAGATTTCGGAATTTGGGTACTGGAAACGACTCTCTGAATCTTTGTGAATGGAATGGCAGGACGGACCGTCACAGGCGTGACGGCACCGTCACAGGCGTGACGGACCGTCACAGGCCATTCAGTAAATTCAGTCTCTGAATCTGTGACGACTCACAGGACGGCCCGTCGCAGGGCACGAGGCCGTCACAGACTGTGTAATGCCCCAAGCTGGGTCGGATTTTTGTTAAATGTTTTAAGGGGCGTTGGATATTTACTGCTGAAATTATATAAGTTAGGGTTTACTATTAATAATTTTAAGTACTTGGAGGGTGAAAGGAGACCCAACGTCGAATAAATTAGTGGGTTACTTTACCATCTTGTTATACTTAATATATATTAAATTAGGGTATAAAGAAAAAGGGTTTGATAAGAAAAAACAGAAAGAACAGAGAGCGAGGGAGCAACGAGAGAAGAGTGAGAAAGGGAAAAAACGCAGCTTTGGGAAGATAGCTTGTTGATCGCGATTTCTGTCGGATGGAGAGGTTATGGTTTATGCTATTTTAAGTAAACTCTAAAGCGGAAAATGCTAGTATTGGGTACCATATTGTAAACCCGCTTCTATTATGCGTAATTGGTAGTGCGTGTCATGATGTGATAGCATAATTGTGGTAAATAAGCATGATGATGAAGCTATTGAATCCAAAAATCTTGAAAAAACCCTAATCTGCTTGTTAATGAGGAATGATGATGCCTGGTTTAAAAGAAGGCTGGATGAACTAAAGTGATGAGATTAGTGGAACGGGTGTCACGAACCGACACATAGAATTAGTGGGATCGGTTTTATCACGAACCCGAGCGTAGGATTAGGGGATCGGGTGTTGTCACGAACCGCGGCACGTAGAAATTAGTGGAATGGGTGTCACCGAACCGACAACGTAGGAATTAGGGGATAGGGTGTACGAAGTGAAAAGTAGATATTTAGTGGATCGGGTGGGGTTGTCAACGAACCGACAGAGTGAATTAGGGGATAGGGTGTCCACGAAAACCGGCACGTAGCAATTAGGAAAGGTGTGTCACAAATCGACATGAGAGGTAGAATTAGGGTTATCGTAGTGTCACTGTACCGACACCAGAGAAATAACATAATGAATCTTGAAAGATGTTCATATAACCCAATCTAATGAACCTAATTGCCAATGGGTATGGCATTGAGGCTTGAGTCCTCATGGGTGACTTGGCGGTGCTTATTAATGATTATAGAACGTTTTGTTGCTACATGTTGAGTATTGGTAGTTGATTTATGATCATTAATTGATATATACTATTTCTATTTTTGAGTTGGCCGCTGATACTTACTCAGTACTTTGTTTTTTGTACTGACGCCTACTTGTAATTGTTTCTTTCTTTGTTCTTTGTGGAGTGGCAGCAAAACGTACCATCGTCTTGAAGTCCACCGCAACTCCGACCAGTCTTCATTCACGTCGGAGTCTCAGGGTGATCTAACGCTTTCTAGCTTGGACGATCTTTTTCTTCATGTCCTTGATGCCTTGAGTTCCGGCAGGACTAGCTGTTTATTATTTTAGTTTCCTAGATATTCTTAGATTTTACATTTTGAGGATAGTATGTTCTTGGGGTGTAACTTTCCAGGTTTGGGGAATAATAATAACTTGGAGTTTTTTTATAAGTTCTTTAATTAATCGTTTGCATTCATGGTTTAAGTCTTACGCATTTATTTTGGTTATTTATTGTTGAAGACTTTGGGATTGGATTGGTTGGTTCTCTCCATAGTAGGATAAGTGTGTGTGCGAGCGCGGTCCGTTTTGGGTCAATTACAACTGGTTATCAAGCATAGGTTCGTTGGTCTCATCACCCAAAACAGTCAGTAGAGTCTTAAAGAACGATAGGGGGACCCCTTTACTTTTCTTTGAGAGGCTATAAGACTTATGGAAAACTCCATTCTCTTTCTTCTTGTCGTCTATTACTTGGATCCCATTGGTACTAGGTGAGACAAAAATTGGTATCGTACCACAAATTCACTCTATTTCGCAGATGGTTTAGAACTGGAGGCAACGACTGCCACCAAGCCAGCACGCGGCAGGACCATGGTGCGTCTGAGCCATTCCACTCTGGGGCTGTAGCTCGAAGAGGAGCAGTGGCACGAGGCCGTGTGATGAGGTCGTTGGAAGACGTCCTCTAGAGTAATAGGACGAGACCTATCCCAGCATCTGTACTATTTCGTGACTCCCCGCAACCAATTGTATTATTGGTAATAGAGGTGTAGGATGGGATAAATTAACATTTCAATAATGATTAATTTCCACCCGCACCTAACCCATAGATGATCAATAAGGTTCTCTGGCTTATCTTAGCGGGTTTCTTATCAAGGGCCGCGCCTCTAGTGTTTTCTGCACCAACACCTCCGTTCGCGTATGTAGCACAACATTGCGGCTACTATTGCCCTCCCGCATGGATGCCGCCTCATTGGGAAATAGGCACGTTTTCCACGTTCCAGGATACCTGACCACATGGCCTATAATGACAAATGATCAGCATGACCTTTTTAGTAAGTTCTTTAAATTGAAACCTCAGTCTCAGGTCTGAATCTGAGGATGCCTACGATTGTCGTTGACTGCATGAGCTTACACACAAGATGGGTATATTAGAACGGTTTGTGTTGATTTGTGACTTATCAGTTTCAAGGGAACGCTAAAATGTGGTGGCGTCACATGTTTGGTGGCAACCAACGGAGCACCACCTATGACTTGGGGCATCATTCTCATTCTTCTAGCTTGTTTATGGAAAGTATATTCCCCGACTTTGAGAGATAGGAAAAGAGATGATTTCTTGATCCTAGAGCAAGGTAGGATGTCGTTACTTCATTGAGGCTAGTGTCGTTCATTATCCAGGTATGGCCACCCACCTATGTTTAGTCCACAAGAGCGGATTCCGCCGTTTTGTGACATGGTTGAGGTCCAGAGTTGCGGATTTCACAGGCCTACGGTATCTGGCTAAACGGCAAAACCTTTTTTCAAGAAGTGGTTAAGTCTCTGAAGAGGGTGGAGGAGTGAAGCCCAGATGACTTCACCATGGCATAGGACATCGAAAAAGGTTCCGAAAGGGAGGTGATTTTAATGTTCTTAACTCTAGAGGAACAGGGTTCATGAGTTTACTCAGTCCGACACTTCGCTTCACGCAAACTGTAGTTTGGGGTCCATCTCAGACCGTTCAAAACACTTCTCTGAGAGACCTAATGTCTTGAAATCCAGAGAGTGTTATTGATGTGGTGAGACTGGACATATTCTGAGGAATTGTCCAAAACAGAGTTATAGACCCCCCATAGTGCTATAGGTAGAGGTGTTCATGGGTGAGATGCCGTTATTCTGGAAGAACGCGGTGTCCGAGTTCATGGTGGTCACCAAAACGGCCGGGGTAACGGCAAAAACGGGGAGCCACTACACCAACATGGTCAGTTGAAACGTACAGCAGGTGATAGGGTCCGCTTGTTCTGGGCTTTCCCTGGGTGGTCTGAGCGGAGACATCCGATGCTGTTATCACATGTAATCTTTTGTTTGTGATTCATGGCTTTGTATTATTTGATGCCTGGCTCTCACTTTTCAATTATCGTTCCTCATTTGCTACTGCTATGTCATTTACATTCGTGAATTGCTTGACATGCCTATTCGTGTTTCTTGACTCCGGTGGGTGGAGTCTGTGGTAGTTTGAAAAGGTGTATAGGTCTTGTCTGGTGACTTTCATGGGGAGCAATACTCATGTGGATTGTTTATTTTAGAATGGTTGACTTCGATGTAATTCTGGTATGACTTGGCTTTCTCCATTTTTTTGCATCTTAGATTGTAAATGCTAAAACTGTACATTGGCCAAGCCTGGGATAGATCCGTTAGTGTGGGAGGTGACGACACTTCCAAGCAGGTTCGTATCGTCTCCTTTCTCTCGTGCTAAGAGAAATGGTTAGTAAGGGTTGTTTTAGCTTTCTTGGCCCCCTCCGGAATTGATACTACCCAATACATTCAATGAGCGTTTCGAATAGTCCGCGAGTGTTTAGATGGGTTCCTTCAAGCCTTCCTGGGTCTGTCCCCGGATAGAGATATTGACTCTCTGCATCGGTCTTGAACCGGTTACTCGACTGTACTCGCCCCATTTCTATACCCCCCCTTATAGAAGGCTCCCACTGATTTAAGGGAGTTAAAGGCCGCAACTTCACGAGTTGTTAGTAACGGTTTCATTAGACCAAGTGTATCCTCCTTTGGTGCTTCCTGTTTTGTGTGAAGAAGAAGATGGGAGTCTTCGGATGTGCATATATTTACCGTCAACGTAAATTAAAGTACTGTTAAGAACAGGTATCCTCTCCCTCGCATTGATGATTTGTTTCGATCAGTTACAAGGTGGCTGTGTGTCTTCTCTAGATTGACTTGAGGTCTGGTATCATCAATTGAAATACGGGCAGCAGATGTTGCCAAAGACTTCTTTCGAACCGGTATGGCCTTATGAATTCTGGTAATGTCCCTTTGGACTAACGAAGCCCCTGTGCCGCTTTCATGAGCTTGAGGAATCGGGATGTTTAAATCCATATCTGATCATCTTTGTTATCGTATTATTGACTCCTTGATATACTGATACTCCTAAGAAGTAAGAATGAACATGAGGAGCATTTGGGATTGTGTTGGAAATGTTGAGGGGAGAAAAAGCTCTATGCCAAATTGCCTCCAATTGTGGAGTTTTGGTAATTCAGTGTTTCTTCTTGGGTGCACGTGGTTTCTAAGATGGAGTGATGGTGGATCCTTCTAAGATCGAAGTAATTGAAGAATTGGGTAAGACCTACTAATTGTCAGAAATAAGAAGCTTTGTGTTGGTTTAGCCAGTTACTACCGTCTTTTGTCAAGGTATTCTCTTCTATTGCTTCCCAATGCGAACTTGACTAAGCATAATGTTTCCATTTGTAATGGTCGGATGAATTGTGAATGAAAGCTTTCAGAACTCAAGAGCCTTGCTGACTACCGCTCACCTATCCTTACCTTGCCAGTAGAGGGTAAGAACTTCGTTTGTGTAATTGTGATGCATCTATTCCTGGTTGGGTGTCAGTGCTAATGGCAAGACAAGAACTTAATTGCTTTTTATGCTTCGAGCAATTAAAGGTTGCCTGAACGTAAGTTATACAACCCACGATTGGCTTGGTTGGCGGTAGTGTTTGCATAAACAATGAGGACACTATCTATATGGGGGTTAAGTGTGAAGCCTATAACGGATATCGTAGCCTACAGTTATGTCTTTTAAAGTTTTAATCAGAAGGATTTTGAATTGGAGACAGAGGAGGTTGGATGGAACTACTGAAGGATTATGATTGTTACCATCTTGTATCACCCAGGAAAGGCTAATTTTGCTGGCCAGACGCCTTATTAGAAAAGCAATGAGCATGGGTAGTTTAGAGCCCACTTACAAGTTCTAGACACCCATTGGCTAGAGGATGCATACTCTGGCTAATGACTTTATGAGTTTAGAGAAGTAAATGCGAGGGAGGATTGTTGGCCATTGTGGATGCGAGATCTTCTTTTCCTTGACCAGATCAAGGGGAAACAGTTTGTTATGAGAAACTAAGCCGAATCGGGATATGGTGTTGGCGAGGAGAGCCTAAAGAAGCGATAAAATAGGATGATGCAGGTTTTTTTGAGAATTATGGAAGGGTATTTGTGCCCCGTGTTTGGATGAGGTTGGGATCCACACTTTCTTATCAGAGCTCAATAGTTTCCGTATATCTATACATCCTGGGGTTGCAACCAAGATGTCCCGTGGACCTAAAGCCAACACTTTTGGTGGAGAGAATGAAGCCGACTTGTTGATTTTGTTGCTAAATTTCCAAATGTTCAGCAAGTACGTATGACCCAGAGGCCCGGAGGACCACTTCAGAGAATGCCCATTCCTGAATGAAGTTGGGAAAGGATTGAAATGGACTTCGTGGTTGGTCTGCCAAAGACATTGGGGAAGTTTGACTCTATTGGGTATTGTTGATAGGTTTACTCAGTCCGCCACTTCATCCGGTCAAGGTGAACTCAATGCAGAGAGTTATCCAAAATATCTATACTCAGGAAATTGTTCTGGGTTGCATGGAGTTTCCACTTTCCATCATAAATCAATAGAGGTACGCAGTTTAACTTCTAAGTTTTTGGAGACCTTGCATGCTGAATTAGGTCCATAGGTTGGACCTTATAACTGCTTCATCAACATCACCCTCAACGATGGAACATTCCTGAGCGAACGATTTCAGGTATTTGAGATATTCTTCGTGCATTTGATAGAATTCGGTGGTCATTGGGATAACTTCTTACCCCGTAAGCAGAGTTCTCATACAAAAATAATGGCTATCCACATCAAGTATTGATATGGCTCCTTCGAAGCATTGTAGGGAGAGATTTATGTCTCCCATTGGTTGGTTTAAAATGCATTCGAGGTTAGACCTTGGGGTACTGATCTTTTAAGGGATCATAGAGAAGGTGAATAATTCAAGAAAAGTCTGTGTAGTAATCTCAAGTAGGCAAAAGGAGTAGGCAGATCGAAAGGTTTAGGGACTTGGAGTTCATGGGAGGGTGAGCAGTTTTTGTCTGAAGGTTTCACCCATGAAGGGTGTGATGCGGTTTGGTAAAAAGAGGTAGCTAAGCCCGAGATATATTGGGCCATTTGAATACTTAGCGAGTAGGGGAGGTGGGCTTTGAATTAGCCTTACCGCCAGGGCTGTCAGGAGGTGCATCCGGTATATCATGTGTCCCTATGCTGAAAAGATACCATGGGGATGGAAACTACATCATTCCGTTGGGATTCACAGTTCTGCTTGATGAAAAATTTTGACTTTATAAACGGAGGAGCCTTTTGCCAGTCTAGATGAGAAATTTCGCAAGTTGAGATCAAGGAGATTGCATCCATCAAAGTTCATGGATAATCGACCAGTTGAAGATCCACGTGGGAAGATAGGCTGATATGCAAGAAATATACCCACACCTGTTTAGCAGATTTCAGGTACTCTTCCTTTTCAACTCTTGTTTTTCTTCTCATGATCGTTCGAATACGAACGATGGGTAAATTGGGGATCTATTGTAATGACCTGTTTAGTTCCGTTGTTAGCAGCAGATTTTATTTCTTTCTGTAAAATGGCTGAGACGACATACCACGACGGACCGTCATGTGCAAACGACGGACCTTCGGAGGGGGTCCTCGTTCCAAAACAACTTAGATTTCTGGATTTGGGTAACTGCAATTGACTCTCTGAAACTTTGTGATGGAATGGGCAGGAACGGGAACGTCACAGGCGTGACGGACCGTCACAGGCCCCTTCAGTAAATTTCAGTCTCTGAATTCTGTGCCGACTCAGCAGGACCGACCGTCGCAGGCAGACTGCCCGTCACAACGACTGTGTAATCCCAGGCTGGGTCGGATTTCTGTTAAATGTTTTAAAGGGCGGTTTGGACTATGCCTGCTATAATTAAAGTTAAGGGGTTTATATTAATACTTTATTACTTGGGGTTAAATGATACAACCTCGGATAAAAGTGTTTACTTTTGTTAACCATCTTTTATACTTAATTATATATTAAGTATGGTAAAAGAAAAAGGGTTTGAATAAGAAAACAAAAGAAACCAGAGAGGAGAGGAGAAACGAGCGGCAAGGAAGAACGCAACTTTGGGAAGATTCTTGTTGGATCGCGATTCGTCGGTTGAGTGTAGGTTATGGTTATATGCTATTTGATAGTAAACTCTTATACGAATGATATGTTTTGGGATCTACTTAATTGTATGTCTGGTATGATGGTGATTACATAATTGGGTGATAAAACAAGGCATGATGAAGGGCTATTTGAATCCTAAATCTTGAAAACCGCTAATCTGCTTGTTAATGAGAAGTGATGATGCCTTGTATAAAAGAAGACTTGATGAACTATAATGTGAGAATTAGTGGAACGTGTGTCACAACCGCAATAGAATTAGTGGATCGGTGTCACGAACCGACACGTATATTAGGGGATCGGGTGTCACGAACTGGCACGTGGAGTAATTCGTGGAACGGGTGTCACGAACGCGACACTTAGAATTAGGGGATCGGGTGGTCCGAACCGCACGTAGAATTAGTGGATCGGGTGTCACGAACCGACACCGTAGAATTAGGAGGGGATCGGGTTGTCACGAACCGGCACGTAGTTAGTGGAACGTGTTTCAAAATCGACATTTAGAATTAGGGGGATCTGAAGTGTCAACTTACCGACGACCAGAGAAATAAACATAATGAATCTTGAAAGATTTAATAAAACCCAGATCTAATGAACCCTAATTTCCAAATGGATATGGCATTGAGCTTGAGTCCTCATGGGGTAAACTTTTCGGTGCTTATTAATGTGATTATAGAACTTGTTTTGTTGCTACATATTGAGTCATTGTAGTTGATTTATGATATTAATTGAATATATACTGTTTTCTATTTTGAGTTGGCCTATGATACTGTACTCAGACTTGTGTTTTGTATTACTGACCCCTACTTGTCGTGTTTTCTTTCTTTTATTTGTGTAGTGCGCAACGTTACATCGTCTTGAAAGTCAACCGCAACTCTAGCCAGTTCTTCATCACGTCGGATTCTCAGGTGAGCTAACGCTTCTAGCTTGGACTGGATCGTCTTTCTTCATTTCTGAGATGCCTTGAAGTTCCGCATGGAGTAGCTGTTTTTATTTTAGTTTCTAGATATTCGAATTTAGTATTTTGGAGGAAGATGGTTCTTGTGTGTGATGACTTCCAATGTTTTTGGAATAACTAAGTATTGAGTTTTTTATAAGTTATTTATCGATTTTCATTATGAGTTTAGTCTCCGCATTATAGTTTGTTTTTTAGGTTGAAACGTGGATTGGATTGTTGTCGCTCACATAGAGGATAAGTGTGGGGTGCCATTCGCGGTCCTTTGCGGGGGTCGTGACAGAACATATCACTTAAAATCTCAGCATTACCAAATAAAAAAAAACTCCGTTTTCATTCTATAGATTAGATTTTCCTTGTTATGTTTTCATCATTTTAATTGTATACCAATATTTTTTACGCATTCAAAATTAATTATTATTTTTCTTTCAACTACAAATTGTATTTCACATTGATTCAGAATTGTTCTATATTATATATATATATATATATATATAATAATATATATATATATATATATATATATATATTATATAATATATATATAATATCTACAACACACACACACCACACGTATCTTAATATGTATGAATATGATTTATGAAATGGTACCAGATTTTGGGGGAAAATAGGGTCTACTTGGTGGAAATAATAAATTTGTTGCGGAAGCTATAATATTCTAAAAAATAAATAGTCAAATTTGACTATGAAAGAAGTTAGAATCCAAGATTCTGAAAATCCAACATACATAGTAAAATAATCTAATCAATATACAATATTAAAAAAAAAATTACGAATTAACTGTTGAAAAACGGATACCTATAATTTTTAAGAAAGACAAATTATAAATGAAGATAGCATGCATAGCATAGTGAAATGATATATCAGAAATACAATATTCTCCTGTTTAAAAAATAGGATACACTATGCTTAAGTAAAATATAAATTCATATAATACGTATTTGAAATGATACAAAGAGAAAGAAATACATATTCTTAATAAAAATACAAATATGAGGAAAAAAAGAAAAATAATTGACGAATAAAAATTAATATGAATTTATTCTAGGTATAAAAACCATTTCACACACAACCTCTTCTTTGATCTCTCTTTCTTCTTTTCCTGCTATGTTTCTTTTTTTCAATTCTTTTCATCAAATTCATATCTGAATCTGTGTTTTATTGTGGATTAATGAACCCATAAGCAAAATTCGAAATTATGAATATATATATAGAATCTATATATAGGTATATATTATTATATCGATATATATATTATATATATATATATATATATATAGATCTATATATATATATATATATATATACTATATATCTATGTATATATATAAATATATATATATATGGTATGCTATTATGATGCTTATGTGCTTACTACAAATTACAATCTACTAAATCTCAAATATGACTAAAATCATAAAAATAAGTGGTTTCAAATACTAATTCTGAAATGCATAATATTTGATGATATGTTAACAAACTCATATAAAAATAAAAAAATGACGAAAAAAATTGAATACATACCATCCAAAATTCAAACCTAATTTTATTTTTGAAAACAAAATCTTATGAAATCTCGCAAAATAAAGATGATTCCGAAAATACCTTATGTTTTGAGATGATTTCTTGAATTATCGATAGATCTGCAATAACATTGATTAACTTTAAGTAATAGTTCTTCTTCAACAAGGAAGACAATAATGGTGAAAATGGTAAAAGATAATTTTTTTTTTTGGGGGACAAAATCTTATAAGTGGGTCATTGAAATAAATTTAATGGATAACGTCTAGCATAAAGTCCCTAAATTGGATAGTGAATATATTTAATGTTGGACTGGTTTTGAGAAATAAAAGAAAGACAATAAATATTAAAATTTTTTTAAATATTGACCATTTTGACTAAATATTTTAAAGTGTAGATGTTTTTACTAGTAATAGGAATTAAGAACTACTTTTAACTATTTTTTCCCTAAAGAGAATGATCTCTAAATGACATTTGGGCCTAGTATTTTCTGATTACCCCATATAACTCTATTCCAATTATGAATAAATATAATGGATCACTAAAAGGCAAAAGAATCATTCCAATTATCTGAATTTTTTTTAAAAACAAAAAGAAAAAAAGATAGAATTCATTCATTGGACGATCTTTGGGTGGTCACTTTGGAAAACAAATGAGTCCAATGCAATGCGTGACTCTTAAGTTTTCAAAGAAGAGTTGGAGGTTTAATGTTGCACTCTATTTTAAACCCTCTTCTTTTTTCTCATTTGTCAAGGACATAAGAAAAAATATAGAGAGAAAAAAATATTGAAAGAAGAAAATAAAAAACTTGAACGAAATTTCTTGTTTTAAAAAAATAACATATATCATCTTTGATGGTCTTTGAAATTCAAAAGTTTGCTTCCCCATTTGCTTGTCATCACCTTATGTATTTTCTTTTTTATATTTCACAATGTAATCTTGAATTGTGTTTATATATCTTTGATATTTTGTTTAAGTTGATTGTATTGAGTTTTTTCTTGACTTTAGTTAAGTCTATTGTTGTGAATTCTTCTTAGGTGATTTTTGTTTTCTTATCTACATATCAGACTTATTACTAATCATGTTTTTTAGTTTCTTTTAGCTTTATAAGTAGACGCTTGTTTTTTGCCAAAAAAAAATAAAAAAAATATAACATTATATATTTTTCCTATGTTCTGGTCACTTTCTTTTGTTGCAAATGAAACTAAAAAATAAAATAAAAATGTAAAACCAGTCATCTTTACAAAAAGGATTAATCTGGTCATTTGTTAAAAATAAAATATAAAAAATATAAATCTGATTATTTCTGCAAAAAATATAAATCTGATTATTTCTGCAAAAAATATAAATCTGGTTATGTCTGCAAAAAATATAAATCTAGTTATTTCTGCAAAAAATATAAATATGGTTATTTCTGAAAAAATAATGTAAATCTGGTTATTCTTAAAAAAAAATAAAAAAAAAGTATGTAAATATGTTTTTTTTCAAAGATAAAAAAAAATCTCTTGAATAAATATACGAAATGACTATTAAAATAAAAACACTAATTTGGTTAATTTGACTTAGTAGTCTAAAAATTAGACAAAATTTGCAATCTTCGTTCAAAAAAGTCAATGTGGTCACTTTGTATAAAATAAAATTGTATTAAATTTGTTATTTCTGAAATTTTGTCAATAAAAAATAAATTTATTAAAACTAGTATCTCACTACTTTTAAAAGGGTGTTTAATTATTATTTTGAAAGAGAATTTTTTTTGTTATTGTTTAGTAGTAAAACTTGATTGTTTATTTGTTTTCTTTTGGTTAAAAAAATATCAATACTAAAAATGAAAAATAAATACTAATCATCTTCTTGTCTTTATATTGCAACCTCTTTACAATGATTTTTTTAGTATCACTTCACATTTGTTGAAATTTATATAATAAAACAAAACACACAAGTTAAATAAGGT
>JAKWJA010000661.1:0-24648 GCA_027704765.1 Solanum habrochaites
ATAATGATGTGAAATGGGAGCATTTGTATATATGGGATGCTAGCTGTATGATGTTCAGCTAAAAATAGATTAGACTGCAATTGATACATTGCCAAAGTAAAGGAAAGAAAGAGCAAAGGGTGGTTCAGCGTGTATCTCTCAGTTTATATATGGTTTTAATACTATAGAGCAAAGGAAGAGTTTATGGACTGATTTGAATAAGATGGCTCAAAATGTGATATCTCCTTGGCTCATAATTGGAGACTTTAATGCTGTTTTATCCCCACAAGATAGACAAGCTGGAGCTCCTGTTAATGAAAGTGAGATAAGGGATTTTGCAGACTGTGTTAAAACTATGGGCATTCATGAATTACAGTGGAAAGGAAGTTACTATACTTGGAGTAATAAGCAGATAGGTAATGCCAGAGTTTTAAGCAGGATTGATAGAGCCTTGGGAATGATGAATGGATGGATAAATGGGGACATGTCATATTAGAATATGGCAATCCAGGAGTATCTAGTCATAAGCACATGCAGGGTAGTTCTTATCCAAAGCATCAATATGTAAGGGCAAGTTTTAAATTCTTCAATATATGGGTAGAACATGAATCATTCTTAGGCCTGGTGGAGAAAGTATGGAAGAAGGAGAAAGATAGGGATGCAATGGAAAAGGTGTGGAATAAGTTGAAAGCTCTCCAACCTGTACTGAAGCAGCTGAATAGGAAAGAGTTCAAATATATCAGTAACCAGATAGAGGAAGCTAGAATTGAGTTGGGTGATATTCAATATCGCTGTTATCATCAAGATGGATGAGTAGTGTTTAAAGAAAAGACTTTACTAAAAAATGGAAAAATGGTCCTTGATTGAAGAAAGTGCTTCTAGGACAAAAAGGTTCGAGCAAAGAGACTAAGTGGGGGATGCAAATAACAAATATTTACGATCAGGTGATAAAAAGAGAGAAGTCAGAAAAAGAATATAAGGAGTTTGATGTCATAGATGAAGGAGGGTTTTTTTTGTTTTTCAGAACTCAAGAGATTCAAGATGAATTGTCCGTATTTATTAAAAGCTTAATGGGAACAGCAGCAGAAAAAATGGCAGGCTATAGCTGGTGCAGGGTAATGAAATAAGGGGTCATGTTTGTTTTTTCAAAAAGACAACAGAGAATGATTCTGGACACAATATACTGATTAAGGCGATAGTGAAGCTTTGAGGTCTATTGGAAATGATAAGGCTCCAGGTATTGATGGTTATAATGCTCTATTTTTTAAACACACATGGAAGATTATTGAGCAGGATGTTCTTGAGGCTATTAAGAGTTTTTTCAGTACAGGAAAACTCTTTAAGCCTTTCAACTGCACTCTTGTTACTCTAATACCAAAAGTACATAGTCCAAAGAATGTGAAAGAATATAGACCTATTGCTTGCTGTACAGTGTTTTACAAAATCATCTCAAAAGTGATAACTCAAAGACTACATGGAGTAATTCACAGTGTTATAAGTGAAAGTCAAGCAGGTTTCATCCCAGGGAGGAAAATTGGAGATAATATAATCCTAGCTCATGAACTGGTAAAGGCATATACTAGGAAGAATGTTTCTCCAAGAAGTATGCTAAAAATTGATCTTCAAAAAGCTTATGATTCAGTAGAATGGCCATACTTGGAACAGGTGATGGAGGGTCTGGGATTTCCTGATCTATTCATTCATTGGGTAATGCAGTGTGTTAAAACAGTGAACTATACAATTGTGGTGAATGGTCAGAAATATCTCCACAGGTTTGATGAAGCTAAAGACTCGGACATAGGAGATCCAATGTACACATTTCTATTTACTATAGCTAGGAGTACGTAGTAGAGTGTTCAAAGGCCTCAAAGAGACAAGATCAAATATATCCAAATGTGCTTAAGCTGATATAAATCACTTGGTTTTGCCAGATGATCTTTGTTATTCTCAGAGGGATCTTATCTTAAAGGCAAACAAACAATGTGTCTACAGAGTCTCTCAAGCCTCAGGGGTGCAAGAAAATCTCAACAAGAGCTCAAGTTATTGTGGTGGAGTCAGAGGGAGGGTGAGACAACAAATGTTCACACAGACTGGTACATAATGGAAGAGCTGCATCAATATCCGGGGGTACCTCTGTCATCAAAGAAACTAACTACTCTCCAATGGTATCCACTTATAGATAAAATCATGACAAGAATCAATTCTTGTTGGACAGCAAAAAGTTATCTTATGCAGGAAGAGCTCAATTGGTAAAGACAGTATTGTTTGGAGTGCAGGCTTACTGGGCACAGTTGTAATTCCAGCAAAGATAATCAAGATGATTGAAGGCTTATGCAGAAGCTACCTATGGTCAGGGGTGAGCCATGTAACAAAGAAGGCCTTAGTTGCTTGGGACAAAGTGTGTTGTCCTAAGTATGAAGGTGGCTTAGGAGATAATATAAAAAGATGGAATGGGCTGTTCTGCAATAAACTACCTATGTTTGGGACCTAGAAAACAACAGATGATAAGCTGTGGATTAAATGGATCCATTCTACTATATAAACGGACAGAGAGAAGGAGGATAGCTAACACTGAAAGCGGAGGTAAAGAAAAATAATGAATGCAAAGATTCTAGTTGATCAAGTTCAACAACTACCAAGCAGAGGGAGAGGAGTACTCAGGCAAATCTATTATCACTTGAAAGAAATGAAGCAAAGACCAGCCTGGACATGTCTTATGTACAGGAATGCAGCAAGACCAAAAGCATATATCATAATGTGGATTATGATGCATCAAAAGCTGTCAACTGTTGATAAAGTAATGCAATGGGGAATTGAAGCAAAGAAAGAGTGTGTTCTATGCAAGAATGCTGAAGAGTCTGCAGAGCACTTGTTTCTACAATGCCAATATGCAAGGAAGGTGTGGAAAGAAATCCTGGATAGTATAGATCATCAAAGCTCTATTCCTTAGTATGGGAACAATTCCAGAACTGGTGTATCAAGAATGGGAAAGGAAGAAGAGCTACAGCTCAGAGGTTCAAGACTGTGTTGACAGAAGGAGTTTATGGGCTATGGATAGAGAGAAACAGAAGAATCTTTGAAAACAAGAGCAGAAAGGAAGAGAACATTGCAAAAGAAATATTAGTGTAACTATAGCTAGGATATCCTTACAAATTTAGAGTAATGCTTGAGAGGCTAGATATAGTGGAAGAGGAAGAGTCTTTAGTTGAAGTGTTGTACGCAACTGTGGATAGTTGATTTGTTTTGGAAGGTTGTTCTGGTAATTAATAAGCTAGTTAGCAAAAAAAAAATGAATAATAATGATAATAAGAATACTGATAAATTATTAATAATAATAAGAATAAATAAAAATAATAATAATAATAATAATAATAATATAACAATAAGAATAATATTTACATAACCACGAATTAATAATAATAAAATAATAAGAATAATAATATAATAAAGAATAATAATAATAATAAAGAATAAGAGTAATAAATAGATCATGAATACAGTAAGAGAATTACAAGAGAGTTATAATAATAAGATAAAAAAAAAAATAATAAGAATTAATAGTAATAATGAATTATATAAATTATTATTAATTATTATACATAATAATAATAATAATATAATAATATAATATTAATAATTATGATAATAATAATACCATAATATGGTATAATAATAGAAACAATAATAATAATAATAATAATAAGACTTAAAGAATAAAAGAAATATGAGTATATAATAAAATGATAATAATATTAATAAAAATAAGAGTAATAATAATATAACAAGAAACAATAATGATAATAAGGATAATAATAATACTGATAATATTATTAGATAATAACAAAAGTAATAATAAAAATAATTATAATATAAGAAAATAAGAATATTATAACAATAATAATAATAATAATAACAAGCATTATTAATAATAACAATAAACTAATAATAATAAGATTAATAATAATAATAATAATCTAATAAATATAATAATGTTAACTAATATAATTACAATAAATAGTATAAATAATAATAACAATAATAATAATAAATCGTAATAATAATTAATAATAAGAATAATTAATGTTAATATTAAATAATAATATTAATAGTAGTAATACTAATGGTTTGAACAAAATAATAATAATACATAATAATAGTAATAATATAAAATTAAATAACCACTAATACTAATTCATAATAATAATTAATATTAATAGAATAAGAATAAAATAAGAATAATAATAACAAATAATAATTATTAGCTAATATTAATAATAATTAATAATAATACGGTAGTAGTAATAATAGGTAAAATAATAATAATAATATATAATTATAATAAGAATATTAATAACAATATAAAAAGTAATAATAATAATAATTAATATTAAGTAATAATAATAATCTATTACAATAATTAATAATTTTTTAAAATTTTTTTTTTTTTAGATAAGGAATAATAATGAATAAGAATATAAGAATAATAATAACAAGAATAATAAATAATAAAATCTTAATATTAATAATACGAATTAATAATTATAATGGATAAGGAAAGAAGACTGATAATAATAGTAAATAATAATAATAATATAATATAATAATAATAATAATAGTAAGAATAAGTCAGTAAGTAACAAAAGTAGTAATGTAATAATAATAATATAGAATAATAATTAGTTAAGTAGTAATACAATAAGAACAAGAAAATAATAATAATAATAATAGTAGTAATAATAATAATAATAATAAAAATAATAACAATAATTAATAATAATATAATTTAATAAGAATAATAATAGTAATAATAATTAATAACATCATAATATATAATACTAAGAGCTGTATACTAATAGTGCTGATTAGAAGAAGAATAGATAATGTAATTATAGTAATAGATAGAATATTTAAAGTAATAATAATAATAGTAATCAAACTATTAAAATAGAATAATAATAATAAGAAGTAAGGCTAGTACCCAAAAAAAAAAAAATAATAAGAAGAATAATATAATAAGAATAATAACAATAAAGTAAAAAAGTAATAATAAAATTAATAACAATAATAATAATAATTAGATAATAAACAAGAAAAAAATAATTAATAATAATGCATAATAATATAATAATAATAATGTGATTAATAAGAAAACAATAATCATATAATAATATAATGAATACTAATAATAATAATAATAATAATAATATAAGAGTACGTTATCTCCCATATTGCTCTCGCGAACGTTAACAACGTAGTGCAGTGAAGGTGAAAAATGGCGGAGAGGAAGAGTACGAGGCTCGAGGACGAGGACGCAAAACAGCAATATGACAGGTGAAGCGCAGCTGGGAAGCTCGAGTGGAAGCAAATGAGGAGATTCAGCTAGAACAAGCTCCCAACGAGGACGGAAGATATGAAGCTGGGCCTTTAGTGACTGCTTATAACTACAAAAAATCTGAACGGAAACTATTAAAGGGAGAAGATGGAAGATTTCATAGAACTCAGATCTAGATCAATCTGAGATGAGAGAACAAGTTGGTAGGTAAGAAACAGTAATGATAGTAAGGGGAGAGTTAGAAGAGGAGATAAGAGCAAGGAAACCTTGGGGTTAACATGTTTTTAAAAAATAATAGAACAGCTAACATGGAATGAACGTGACGTACGATCCTCACAAAAAATATAGTTAATGGGCAAACATGGTGCAACTAGAAGGTTTGAGTACAAATTGAAGAAGAAGACAAGTGGAAATATTGCTCTAATAGCGTATGTAATTGCGGAATGTCACGGATTTAATACTATGAATTAGCTATGTAATGATGACATGGGTGAATGAAAGGAGAGGAGACAACTGAGGTATTTCGTCATGATGAAGGTGACTACTAAATCAAGTTTAGGAGCCGAAATGATATGAATGAAGTGTGTATTCAGGGCCATATACGATTAGTAATAGGACTATTTAGATGGAAGCAAATGGAGTGCATGTTGGAATTTGGGAAGAGTTTCTAACTGAAATACTCTATGGGCAAACTTTCCAAAGTTGCTTTTAAATGTTGGGGAGCTGGATCTCTAGTCGCGCATAGCTAGTTGCACAATAGGGTGCCTAATTTGTTGATCAGGACCTCCAAATACAGACTAGAATTGCCTATGCTAGAATGTTGATGAGGTTAATGTTATACCTGTGCAGAGAATATTAGCAGTCCAGGATCAAAGGTAGGGCTAGAACATTTATCCAAGGATGTGTGTGAGGATATGGAAGCCCATTATACTGTGAGAAATGCAAGAGGATTGGGCATCAATGTCAAGAACATGAGAAAAGATAGCAGTTCAGGATCATCACACAAAAGAGAGGCCCTGGAAAAAAGTTACTCAGGCTTGGCATATAAAGGGCTATAGCAAACAACAGGAGAAGATGGGGACTAGAGAAAGGGGGAGGAGACCAGGAAGATGAACATGTTTCTATGCAAGCGGAGGAGAAGAGAGCTGATACCAAATGATCAGGTGAAATACACCTGAAATTAAGCTAAGCTCTAAAACTCACTGGAGTTACCACAGCTGGAGTTTCGCGCCAAACTTCAATGGATAAAACATACCTATAAGGAAGGGGTTTGAAAAGTTCTATGAATAGTAACGTTGGTGTCACTGCCTGTGGATAGGGGGAACTTCAAAATCCTGTTAAGGATCGTGGCGCTTTTGGAATGTTTAGAGGCAGAATAAGAGATTAAGCAGAAGGAATAAAGAAGTTTTTGCAAACAATAAAGTCTTTGGCTGTTAAGTGAAAATAAGTAAAAGAGAACAGACTAGTACAACAATTAATAGTAAAGCTGCCGGGGAAGTCTTTCATAACTACAAAGATGCTGAAATGGAGATGAGAATATGGTATTATATGGGATGCTAACTGGTAGAGGTTAAATGATAATAGTCAGCTCACTGATTACAGTGTATGTACAGAAAGAAGTAAAGAGTATCAATTCAACTCAAAGTAGTGATGGAGTAATACTATAGAGACAAAGGAAGAGTATGTGGATGAATGAACAAGATGGCCAAGTGTTAGCTTCACTTGGCTTATTGCGGAGATTTCAATGCGATTAGTCTCCCAAAGATAGGCTAGCTGGAGCTGCCTGTCACTAGAAAATAAAATAAAAGATTTTTAAATTTATGTAAAGGCTAAGGGAGAATAAGGAGTGCAAGGAAAGGAAATTACTACCACAGGAGCAACAAGCAGACTGGTTAAATGCAAGAATCTCAAGCGGATGATAGAAGCTTTTGGGAATGATGCATGGATGGGAAATGGGGGCATGGATAGTAGCATTGAAATCCAGGGGTTTCAGATCACCGTCCAATGAAGGTGATGCTTTGATCAAGGTTATCAGCAGTGAGACCCCCCCAAACTTTAAGTTTTTAAGGTATGGATTGAACATGAAATCCTTCTTGAAGCTGGTGGAGAGTAGGACAGAAGGAGAAGGAGAAAGGAAGACTCATTGAGATGGGTATGGGAATAAACTGAAGGCCCTCCAACAGTCCTAAAACCAGCCTGAATAATAGTGAGTTCAAATTCATAAGCAAGCAGATTGAGGAGCTAGACTGAGCTTGCCGCGGAGCAAGTACAAGAACCAGCTTGGTAACCATGCAAAAGATGAGGTGGTGATAAGAAAGAACTCTAACAATAGCTTGAAAAATGGTCTATGTAGAAGAAAATGCACTCAGGCAAAAAGCAAGAGCAAAAGGAGTGAGCTAGGTGATGCAACACAATATTTAGATCATGATAATAGGAGCGAAACAATAAGAAGACCATCAGATAATCTGAGTCACTTAGGATGAGGATGCTACATGAACTCAAGAGATCCAAAAGAGTTTGTCTATTTTAAGAAAGTTTAATGGGCACAGCAGCAGATAGACTACCAGCTAAATACTCAGTGCTGAAAGAGGACCTGTTCTATCAAGACAACACAGAATCCAGACGTTGTGAAAACAGTAAACTGATCAGGAGAAGTTGAAGCTCTGATCTTGGGAGTGATAAGGCTCCGGTTATGTGATGGATTATAATGCTCTTTCTTTAAACATACTGGAAGATCATGAACTGATGTGATTGATGCTGTTAAAAGTTTCTCAATACAGGAAACCTTTTAAGTCATTCAATTGTTATCTCGTTCACTGAGTCCTAAGGGCAGAGCCAAGGTTGTGAAAGAATTCAGCCCATATGTTGCTGTAATGGATGTATAACAATAATCTCAAAGGTGATTTACTCAAAGAATGATCGTAAGTCATCATACTCATATCAGTGACCAGCCAAGCAGGATTAGGAGTCATCCCCAGGGAGCAAAATTGAGATAACATTATCTTAGATGTCATGAGTTGGTAAGGATTACACAAGGAGAATGTTTCACCTAGAAGTATGCTAACAAATGACTTACAAAAAGCTAGGATTCTTGTAGAATGGCTTTTCTGGAGCAATTATGGAGGGTGTGGGTTTTCCATGATATTACTCAATGGGAATGAAGTGTGTTCAACAGGAATTACACATTGGTGTTAATGTCGAATACAAAGGTTGAGCCAACAAAAAGGCTTAGGCAAGGAGGATCCAATGTCACATTTTTCTCTTTATATCAGCATGGAATATCCAAGCCGATGCTCAAAGGGATCAACAAGAAGAGAAAAGAATTCAAATATCATCCAAATGTGCAAAAGTTGGATGTGACTCATTTTGTGTTTTGCGATATCTGCTTTTGTTCAAGAGGAGATCTAAATTCTGTTAAGGAGCTTCATAAATGTTTTACTAAGTTCTCTCAGGCTTAAGGATTGCAAAGATAACCTTAATAATGAAGCTCATTCTACTGTTGGCCGGGAGTACAGAAAGAGTAAGACAAAAAATTGTCCAACAACGGGATAGTACAAGAGAAGGTAACTTCCTTTTAAATTATTGGGGTTCCACGTCTTCCAAAGAATGCTGAACACCACCAAATGGTATCCAACATTATAGATAAAATCCGGCAAGAAATCAAAATCTTGCGACAGCAAAAAACGTGTTTATGCAGGAAGAGCGTCAAATAGTCAGATGTTGTTGTTTGGAGTTCAAAGGGACATACTGGGGCACAACTCTTATTATCCTGCAAAGTCATCAAGTTGATAGAAGGATTATGCAGAAGTTTATTATGGGAGGGGGGTTAGAAATGTAACAAAGAAGAAGGCTTAATAGCCTGGGATATTGGGTCTCAAGTATTTGCAGTCCTAAAATGATAGGTGGGTAGGCTGTTGATAAACCAGTAAAACTTGGAACAGGTCAGCAATAGTAAAACTATGTTGGGATTTAGCAAACAAAGAAAGATTAAGTTGTGGATTAAATGGAATTTTTCATGCCATCCTATATAAAAAGGACAGAGTGGAATGGAAGACAAGCAAATAAATTGCAGTTGGATGGCAGGAAAAGAAAATAATGAGTTGCAAAAGCTACAGTTGATCAAGTGCTTGCCAACACCAGCAAAACAAAGAAGATGTTATACTGAGGCATATGTACTATCACATGATCAATGACGACAACCAAATCCAGATTGATGACATGCTTCATGTATAGCAATGCATCAGACAAAAAGCTACAACATAATGTGGGATGAGAGGAACACAAAATAGCAATGTGGATTAGATAACCCAGGTGGGGGCTGTGGATTTTGGAAGGAAGTTAGCGAAGTAGGATAAAACATGTGTGTATGTAAAGAATGCATATGAAAAAACTATTAGAACACACTGTTTCATAGCAATGTCAGTTGCAAGGAAGAGTGGAGAAGAGAAGGTACTGAGAATGCCTAAGAATAATGGCAATATTCCAAGGTCTGGGAGCAATTCAACAATGGATGTCACAGAAGGCAGGAGGAAGAGAGCCACAGCACAAGTGTTCAGAGACAGTGATTACAGGAAGGCATTTATCGGCTTAGGAGTAGAGGGAACAATAGATTTTGAGAAAAAAAGCAGAACAGAGGAGAGAATAAGAAAGAGATTGCTTGTGTACTATAGCAGAATTCCTACTGCTAGTTCAAAGATTGTATCTGAATTGATTAGACTTGAGCTTAGGACAGGGATAGCGAGTTTGTTTTTCCATGAAATAGGAAGCTACTGTTTAGTAGGCTTAATTGTAATGCTTGATTCTTGGTAATTATAAAATGTCGGTTACCAAAAAAAAAAGTGAAAAATAATTTATAATAATATATAATATAAGTGCATAAGAAGATAAGAAAAATAAATAAAAAATATAGAATAAAAATAATAAAAAATAATTAATAAGTAGTACGTCTGTGAAAATGAAAAATAATAATAATAGTAATAAGAATAAGAAAATATAGAATAATTAATAATAATAGTAATAATAACAATAATAATACTATATAATAATTAATAATATTAATAATCATAATAAAACAATAATAAAATAATATTAAGAGTAATATAATAATAGATATAATAATAATATATAATAATCTAAATAATAATACGAATAATAAAAAGATAAAAAATAATAATATAATAAGAATCATTACACATAATAATAAGAAAAAGCTAATAGAAGGGAATTAATAATAACATTATTATTAAAATTAAAATAAAGAGGACTCATAATAAAAACAATAATATGAGTATTTATGAAGTTATAGTAATATATTAATATTAATAATAATAAGAATAAAATAAGAGAATCATAATAATTTGGAGAAACATAAGTAGAAGAACATAGAAAGGTTAATAATAATAAGGTGGAAGGAAGAAGAATAAGATAACAATAAAAGTGAGAAAGAAACATAGAATGAAAAGATCTAAGTAAAAATAATAATAATAATAATATTAATAAAAATATTAGATATAATATAATCACAATCATAATAAAACTAATATATTATACTAATATAAGTAATTATGGAAAAGTGATATACTCCATAAACTATAATAAAATAATCAATAATACTAATAATAATCATAATCCATAATAATAATTAATAATAATAATAATACTAAATAGAAAAAAAGAATAATAATAATAATAATAATAATAATAATTAATAATAACAAGAATAATTAATAATAATATGAAATGTTAAGAATAAGTGATAATAATAATAATATAATAAAAATACTAATAAAAATATATGAGGGAATAATTATAATGAATAGTAAACAAGAACAAGAATAATAATAATAATTAATAGAGATACGAGATGTAAGAAAATATTAATAAGATATAGTAATAAGAACCACTCACATATTGATACTAATAATAAACGTAATAAAATACTATAACGTAATAACAATAAAATAAGAATAATAAGTAATATTGAATAAGAAGAATAAATTAATAATAATAATAATACAAGAATATAGGATCGTTAAGTAGTAATTGAAAAAAAGTTTATAATAATAATTATGTATAGTAATAATATATACTGATATAAAGAATACTAATCATAATAATAATAATAATAGTGAAATAATGAAATGAATAAGAATAATATTACTAATACTAATAAAAAAAAAAAAAAAAAAAAACAACAAAGATAAGAAGTAAGAATAATAATATGAGTAAGTAATAAAGTATTAATAATAACAAGTAATAATAATAATGGTAAAACAACAAGAAAAATGTAAATAATAATAATAAAATAGTAATAACAATACTAATTAAATAATAAATAAAATAATAATCATAATAATAAAATAATAAGAAGATTTTATATAATAATAATAACAATAGAATAAGAAGAATATAATTATTTTACCAATGATATTAATAATAATCATATAATATAATGTGATTATTTAGTATTATAATCATTAATAAAATAAAAAGAATAATAGTAATAATAATTAACAAGAATTAAAAGAATTATAATAATATAATAATAATATAATAATATAATAATAATAATAAGGAGAAGATTATAAAAAATAAAAAAATAAAAATAAAATAATATTGCGAAAATGATAATGATAATAATAAAAACATAATATAATAAGTAAGACAATAATAATATTTATAATAATAAATAAAATAATAGTAGTTAGTGTGATACTAATAATAAAATGATAATAATCATAATTATGATAATAATATATAATAACCAATAATATATAATAATAATAATAATAATTGATACTAATATTATATTTATTAATAATAATAATACTATAGTAATAATAATAATATACTAATAATAAAATAATAATCATAAGAAAATATAGTAATAAAATAATATGAATTGAAGACGCATATTCCTAAGAAATAAAATAATAGTAAAAATATATAAATAATAAAATTAGATAACAAAATAATAATAATGTAATAATAACAAGAATAATAATAATAATAATTGATTATATTATAATAATAAAATAATATAATAATAATAACAAGAATAATTAATATAATAATAATATAATAATAATAATTATATAATAATAATAATAATAAAAAGAAAAATAATTAATATAATAAGAATAATAAAAATAAAATTAATGAAACTTATACTAATATTGAAAAATAAAATAAATACATAGTAATAAGAATAATAAAATATTGTAAAGAATATAATAATAGCAATAATAAAATAACAATAATAATAATTAATAAATATAATTAATAATAATAAGATAACAATAATGAATAATTAGATAAAGTAATATAGAACAATGTAATAGGAAGAATGTAATATAATAATATAAATAAAATGACGAAATAATAAAAAGGAAAACAATAATACGAATAATAATATAAAATTAATTACACTAAGTACTAATAATGAAAAATAGATAATAATAATAAATTATTAATGAATAATAATAATTATAGTAATGTCATAATAATAACACAGAATTAAGTAAGATTTGATAAGTATAGTAAGAAATACGAGTAATGAATAGAAATAATAATTAAATTAATAATAATATAATAAGAATATGCAAAATAATAATATAACAGAAAAATAATAAGAAGAAGAAGGAATAAGATCTGAATAATAAAAATATGTAAGAAGAAGGAACAAGAAGAAAGAGGAAGAAGAGAAGAAGAAGAAGAAGAAAGAAAAGAAGAGGGAAGAGGCAGAAGAAGAAGAAGAGGAGAAAAAAGAAGAATTTAGATCGACTATGCATAATAATAGTAACAGTTATAATAAAAGTAAACAAATAATTAATAAGTAATCTATGAAGAAGAATAATAGTAAGTAAGCATAATAAGATAAGAAAGAAACGAGAAGTTTAAGAATAGAAAGAGATGAAAAAATAATGAATTAGAAAAATAAGAAGAACATAATAATAAACAAGAATAAGGAGAGAAGGAATAAGATGTAAGTGGAATAAGAAGTATAAGAATAAGAATAAGATCAGAATATTAATAAAGAATTAACAAGGATGATAATGATAATAATAACTAAAAAATCGAAGAATAAGAAGAATAATAAATAAAAAATATAATAAAAATAAGAGGTCATGAATAGAATAAGTGAGGAACCAATAAAAAGAAGAAGAATTAAGAAGAAGAATGATGAATATATAATGAGTAAGAATAACAATGAACAATAATAATAATACGTCGAATAAGAATAATAAAGAGCAAATAATAAATAATTAATAATAATAATTAAGAAGAATAATCATATATAATAAGAATAAGAAGAACTAGTAATAATATAATGACAATAAATAATATAATACTTTAGTAATGATAATAATAATTAATAATTATAGTAATAATATAATAATAATAGAATACTAATCATAATAATTAAAATTTATTAGTAATAAGAATAATAATAAGAATAATATTTTACTATAATAAAAAATGAATAATATAATAATAATAATAATAATAATAAGATTATTCATAACAATATAATTAATAATGTAATAAAAACAACAAAAAAAAATGAATAATAATAAGAACTAGTATATAATATGAATAATTATAATTCAATAATAATAAAATAATAATAATTTATGAACATTAATAAAATAATAAATAAAATAGTTTGAATAATAATAATAACAATATAAATATTAATAATATAATAATATACAAAATTAAGAATTAATATAATAATAATTATTAGTATTATTAAATAATCTAATAAAAATAAAAATAAAAATAATAAAAAAAGAAAAATAATTAATAAAATAATAACAAGAATAATGAATAATAATAATATAAATATTAATAATAATAATAAATGATAACGATTTTAATAATAACTATAAAAATAAATACTAATAATAATTATATTGATATAATGATAATGATAATTAAGTAATAATACAAAATAAATTTATATAAGATATAATAATGAATAGTGAGTAGTAGGATAATAATAATAATATGACAATAATAATCATAGATTAATGATAATAATAATATAAAAATAATAATTAATAATAATGAAATAATGAAAACAGTAATAATATGGATATAAGTAGGAATAAGATAAAATAAAATAATAAGTAATAATGAATAGCTAAGTAACAACAGACAACACAAAATAAGAACCATAAGAATATAACGATAATAATGATAATAATACCAATTAATAATGATAATAACTCATATATGTATAATAATAATAAGACTAAGAATAAATAATAACAATAATAAGAATAATAATTCTAATATAACAATAATAATAAGTATTATGTAGGTAATATAAGCATAATAATAAGATAGGAGTAATAAGATAGAATAATCATAAGAAGAAGAATGATGATAGAATAATAAAGATAATATTATAATAATGATAATAATGTAAGTATAATAATCATAATAATAATTCATAATAACAATAAGAATAATAATAATAATAATAATAATTATGATATAAGTAATAACAAGAAGAATGGATTAGAGAAGAAGAAACAAGAATAATGAAGAATGAATAATATAAAGAATAATAAAAGATAAGGAGAATAAGAAGTATAGAAGAAGAAGCAATTAGGATTATTATTATAAGAAACTAATACTACTAATTTAAAAAATAATAGTAATCATAAACCTCAAATATCATAATACATAACAATAAGAAGTAATTAATGAGAAAATATATAAGGATACGAGTAAGTATAATAATAATAATAATAAAATAAAATAAAAATAATAAAATAATTAATAAAATGAAAAATAAATAATAATAATAATTAATAATATATTTTTTCTCAAATTTTGATTTTTTTGTTGATTTCGAAAAAAAGAGTTTTCTAATTAAAGTGAAATTTTGAAAAGGGATAATTATTATTAAGAATTATCATTTGGAATTGAGTTTTTGTGTTCTAAGTCTCGTGGTTTTAGCACGGTCTCTTTATTAACTTTGGCATGACTTGACTTAATTGTAGATATTATATTTTTTAAACTTAATAATAAATTATTTTTGCTTTATTCTATCATTTATTTTAAACCTATTAAAAGTTGTCTTATTTATTTTTATATCTATTGTAAATTTTTTTATTACTTTCGGTGTGTGTTCATTAGTTCAAAGTGTGAAACACTAATATTTATTTATTTATTATTACAAAAAAGAATAAACGAATTAAAAGGGAAAATAACAAATAATTATATATTTTATAATTTTTCTTATTCCACTTTTCTCTTCTCATTTTTTTTCGATTTTTCATTTTTTTCAAGTTTTTTTTTCACTTATTTTTTTATTTTTTTTATTTTCTGTTTCTGTTTTTAAAAACAATTCTGCTTTTTTTTTCTTTCGTTGTTCTTTTTTTATGCTTTCTTGTTTTTTTTATTTTTTATTCTTTTGTTCTCTCTATATAATTTCTCAAATTTTACTTTTTTTAATTATAATTATTAATAAGTAATTATCACTATTTTATTATGAATTTCTAGATGAAATTTATATCTCCTTTTAATTAAAAATTCTATTTAGATATTTTTTTTAAAAAAATCATTTACTAATTATTTTTATATCCTAATTTAACAAGTCAACAATAAATTCAACAAAATCTTCTAAAGTGAAAAACTAAACGGAAAGATGTACGAATCTATTCAAATTTATCAATTCAATATCCTGAAGACATATAAAGTTACAAAGTGTATCTAAATAGCATAATAATAATAACAATAATAATAATAATAATAATACATGATGCATATTTAAATTATTTATTTATTTATTCTTACAATAAGAATCTCTGACAACGTTTTCTTAAGCTTTTGCAAATTCTAAAAAAAACTCATAACATCAATCACAAAAAAATGATATTCATAATAATAATAAATAAACACACTACTAAAAGAATTTCATATAATTAGAATAAAACTTCTACAAGCATTTCATTAAAATAATTGACAAGAATTAGACGTTAACTCGTATTATTGATTAACCACAAAAATAACTGATCGTATGCTACGATCTACTGATTTCCAAAGTTAATAACAAGTATTAACTTTAATGAGCCCACGAATTGGAACCACGAAACAAAATTCAACGCTAACCTAAATTTCAAAGAATGACTCCTTTTTCTTCTTTGAGTTTTGATCTCTTTTTTTTCTCTCGTCTTTCAATTATCTGTCTTTTTTTCTATTCATTGAACGTGTCTTTTAAATAAATTTTGATGAGCGTCTTGTGGGTGGTGCTAATTAACAGGAACGTAATATGGGGATTATGAGTTAATTTGAAATATTGTTGAGGAATTATGGTTTGAGAAATAGTTAAATAAATAACCTTACTAAATTAACAATAATAGAAAAATAGTTTTTTTCGGGAGTTTGAGGGTTAATTAAGATTAAGATACGGGGAAGATAATTTGAATATCTAGGACTCTTCTTCCCCCCTTGTTTTTTTTGAAATCTTTTATTCTTTTATTAATATAACTACCATTATTTTTAAACTAATTAAAAGTTGAAAGATTTAAAACAAATACCTAAATCACAATTTTGATTATTAAATTAATTTACAATTTATTTATTGTTATTGTATTACAATATACTTTTTTAAAATTGGTGTTCGTTCAAATCTTTATATTTGATTAAATATAAAAAAATGAGGGTTCACAGTATGTTATCTTTGCTTGGAAAAACGAAGAGTTTCATGCAAAGACAAGTGAACAATGGATAAATTTGTTTACTGAAAATATTTATGCCAAAAATGATGTGAAAATTTTATAATAGAGCAAGAGTTTTGACGGTGTCTAACTTTTAAAACTATCTCTCCTAAGTTAATGATAAGGAGCTCAGCGTAGCTCCAAGGAGTTAGGTAGTCGAGTGAGGGACCTGCGTTTTGTCGAATTCTGGTTAGTAGCTCCAGCTAGTTACATTAAAAAAACAAAATGCAGAAGGAAAAGAATATGAAAATCTATCTACTCCAATAGCGCTAAGTCTTCATTGTTAAATTCCTTTTGGGATATCGCTTCACCCTCTTTAGGGGTTTATCGATTCTGAACTTTGCTCTGGGACATATGAGTTCAAGACTTGAAACTTCATGACTTGACTTCAGCAGCTGACGTTCTTCCGCATCATGATATTTCCGAAAACTTGTTGTCTGAAAGAATGGATCTTTTATTTTTAAACTAACACATGTTCGTACTATGTAGAAATCTGGCACACTCAAAACCAAAGTTTTCTTGCCTAGTTTGCCAATGAAAATTTCGTAGGGAGTGAGTTATTAATGAAATCTATAAAAGTCTATACTAATAATAAAAATAATGTTTTTATAGCCATTACAAAATTTAAAAAATAAGAGAAAAAGAAAGTTTTGTACCCAAATTGCAACCAGGGGTTATTGTACCCCGTGAAGATATAAAAAATAAAATAGAGGTTATTGTGTCCTATATGCAACCAAGGATTATTATTTTGCCTATGATGACATGAAAAATAAAATAGGAGTTATTGTGCCCTTTGAAGACATGAAAAATAAAATAGGGGTTTAGTGTGCACTATATGCAATATTAGGGGTTATGTGCCCTTTGAAGAACATGAAAAATAAACTAGGGGTATTGTTATTGTGCCCTATATGCAACAAGAGGTTATTGCCCGTGAAGACATAAAAAAAATGATAAGGGTATTGTGACCTATCTGCACCAGGGGTTATTGTACCTTTGTAAAGGACATTAAAAAAAACTTATAGGGGTTATTGTGTCCTATATGCAATCCAGGGGTTATTGTGCCCTGTGGAAAACATGTAAAATAAAATAGGGGTCTATGTTCCTGTGAAGATATGAAAATAAGGGATAGGGTTATTGTGCCCTAAGCAAACAAAAAGGTTATTGGTGCCCTACCCCTGTGTGAAGAACTGAAAAATAGGATAGGGGTTGTTATGTGCCCTATATGCAACCGGGGTTGTAGACACGTAATTTTTACCGAATCTTAAGTTTTGATTACCCTTTTTGAGCTTAAAATTTTTTATAAATATTTTGAGTTGTTATCTTAGTTTATTAAGTTTTATTTTTTAAAATATATGAAACCACCAAAAAAAATCCTACTTTAAGCGCATATTTTTATTATTCATTCCAAAAGAGTTTTAATAATATAAATTAGTAATTGTATTTTTATTTTATTTAATAACTATTTAATTTTTCTTAAGTAATATTATTATTATTGTTATAAAACAAATAAAAAAATAACAAAAAGAAAATTTAACCGACCCATTATCCCAAACCCACTTCACCATTTTCTCTCCCACTCACACACACCAACTCCACTATCCAACTCTTCCATATCATTGTATTCACCACATATAACATAAATATATTATACATTTAAAAGGGAGAGAGAGAAGAAGAGAAAAAAGAAAGGAGTTACAAAAGGGAAAAGTGAAGAAGAAAAGAAAAATGTTCAGAAATCCAAAAGGCGAGAGGAGGAAAAAAATCGCAAAAGGGAGGAAAAATCAAGAAAAAAAAAAAAAAAAATAGCCCCAATAAAAGGGGCGGGAACACCAAAAAATCAGCCAAAAGAGAGGGGAAAGAAATAACAAACAATAAGAAAGAAAGCTTTCCCCTTTTTTCCCCTAAGGAACACACGCACACAAAAAAAAACTCAAAAAATAGTTGGAAAAATGAATTCGGAGGCCTTTAAATCGTGGGCTTCCTTACGAGGATTTTCTTTGTGAATTAATTTCCAAAAAGGTAACTATTGATCTGTTTACATTATTTGGTTTCAGAATCTGAAAGATATGGTTCAATGATTTATAACGTGTTTTTTCAATTTTTATGCATGTTTAATTTTACATTATTGATATGAAATAGATGAGATTTAATTATTAAATTAGAGTAAAATTTATATAACATGTAATTTATTCTTGCTTGTGCAGTAAAGTTTCCTTTATCTCGCTCTTTATTAAAATTCGACGATAATATTGTAACTATGCCAGTTAGTAATAATTAGATGAAAATTTAGTTATTATTTTTGTTAAGTTACTTTTTTTCACTTTGTAATTTAATAAAACTGCATTTTATTTATTTTTAAAAAAGGAAGACTAAAAATAAAAAAAAAAATCAAACCTACACTATCTTACATTTCTTTAATGCGAAAACTTTTTTTAAAAAAATCAATTAATTATTCCTGTGGAAAAAATAAAAAAAACAAAATTTATATTTTAAAGGAAAAGACGTGCGTAATAAAAGAAATTTATAAAACATAAAAAGTATAAATAAGAAGGAGAAATATAAAGGAAAAATAATGTAAAGTAGTAAGAAAAGACAAAGAGAAATAAAAATTAAAAAAAAATAATAGAAAAAACAATATTAAAGTGACCACCAACGTGCAAAATAAAAAATAAATAAATAAAATTGATTTTAATTACCGGTTCTTGTCCATTTAAAATGACTAACATAAGGAAAAGTAAAAAATTTATATGAAAGGTGTATTATTTTAATTTATTGTATATTATGTTTATTAATATATTGTTCAATTTTCCTTTTTAGAAAAATTAAAAATAGATACTGATAATTTAGGCTTATGATAATGATTAATACTAAAAAATATTAAATCAAAAAAAACATGAAACTAATTAAGTCGTTAAATACAAACAAATAAAACATTTGTAGGTGATGTTGGAAAGAGTTGTACCAATAAACCAACACTAAATAAAATATGACAATTTACAAAGTAATTTAAAATAAATCAAAGAAAGCGGGGGTACATAAGTAAATGGTTTAGGCAATAAAACATAATATATTCAAAATTAAGTCAAGTATTATTAAAACTCAATAAGCGACCGTTGCCGAGAACCATGGGACTCGAGAGGTGCCTAATACCTTCCTTTCGGTCCAACAGAATCCCTTACCCGAATTATCTGATTCGCAGATCAAACAACGAGTCATTTCTTTTTTATTAGGCGACTAAAAACAAAAAAGGTGACTTGGTGAACACGTAAAATTCAATGCCAAGTGGAGACTCTGAAAAATAAAATAATCCCTTAATTTAAAATGTCAATTACAATTGGAAAAACCCTTAAGCCGCTGCGCGAAAAAGGGGCGGGAGAACACGAAGAAATGGCGACTCCGCTGGGGAGACTAACTAGAATTCGAGCTTGTAAATATTGACTTGTGGTATGACTGTTATTAATTTTATCGTGTTTTGTTATATTTCATGTTGTTAAGATTCGCTTTGTTTACCCATGATATGTTGTGAATTTCAATATATAATTGTATACTTTAAACACCAATCTGAGTTTCTGAGATACTTTATCCGGAGATGAGATTACGCTCCCGAACCATGCAGTACCAGACATGCGACAATGGCTCCTGGGACGGATTCTATAGTAAACCCATCTTAGGATGGTGAGGAGAAACAGTGAGTGAGGCGAAAAGACCCTGTACCGGTAAATGTCCCTTCTCTTACAATTGATGTCCACTCATCTTATAAGACAGTATAGCACTCATTCCATAAGGTTGCTAAACTTATAAAACAGGTCTCAAAACAGTTATTTATCCTAATATGATCACTTTATGTTGCTACATATAGATTTTTTAAAAATTAATGTGGCTCAACATTGGTTCAAGTGTATGTGTTTTATGTTACAAATAGACTATTTGAATGCCGACAATTGTTATTTGAATAAATAGTAAACTAAAAAAAAGGGAAATTTTACTCAAAAGTAATAAAATATAGCAATTATTTGTAAAAATCTCAAAAGTTTAATATTTTTATTTTACAAACAAACATGACCAAAATAAAAACAGGTGTCGAAAGGGTAAACTACCTATTTTTTTAAGAAATAAATAAAAAAGGTGTAAATTTAAACAAACTTGCACACTATTTCTCAACTCTGATGAGATATGTAGGGCAATCCTCCTCGGGTTGGTGATCTTTGATCTTTTAAAAAAAATATTAAAAATAGAAGTATTCATATAAAAAATCAGGTCGTGTTTAACATATTTTAGAAACTACGTTCGACCTGATTTATGATTTTCAAGTACGTAGGCAACCTTATTTTGAGGTTCGGTCCAACCAAAAAAAACAAATCTAAAAAGTCCCCTCGCAAAAAATTGGGGCAAAAAAAAAATGATTTTTGTAATTTATTAAACAATACTTGACTTGGTTGGTTACCAAAATCTTACAATTGTGCATAAAAAAATATGAAGTTGTTAATATTTGACAGTACGAAATAACTTTGTTGTGACCTATAGAATTCTTTGGTATCTCTTGATTCTTTTATGTTATACTTAAGAAACTATTTGCTTTTAATTAAAGTTAAGGTTTTAAAACGAATTCGACCTCATTGGTTTTCTGTGCATTGGTGGTGAGCTTTAGATAAAATTCAATGGAATTGGACTTTGATCTAGAACTGGCCTAAATTGGTTTAATAAGTGAAATTGTGTTGCAACATTTAACTAGGAAAATGATTATAGGTTTCTGTGATCCGATTGTGCCTTTGAAGCTTACCAAATGACATGTTATCAATAAGCTCCATTTTTTTTTTTTTTTTGAGACTAAACATTTTATTGAATAACCACCACTTAACATGTATCATTTTTAGAGCATAAAGCACGATTTTCTGGATCTCCCTCCATGTGTATTATCATTAGATAAACAGGCTGAGACAAGTGGATATCAAAGTTTGAAAAAGAAAAAAGTATGTGACAAGTTTCAAGAAAATAAAACAAAAAAGCTAAATAAAAAATGAACGGAGAGAAAATAAAAAACAAAGATAATGGGAAAAATATGTTTTAAAAAAAAAAATATTGAAAGTTGGCAAATTTTAGGAGGGTGAAATAATCATTTTACCCCAAACGGAATGTTCCTGCCTTTCTCCCAAACCTTACGTTACAAGCCAATAAGAAGCTCCTATTTGATCTCATTTGGTGGTTCTACATCATGGATACTTACATAAGGGCCCAAAACATATGGTATATTAATCTCTACATTGAATCTCTTTACGAGTGTGAGTGGAACGTTGATATAAAATGTCCTCTAAGATCGAAAACACTTCATGTGCGAAGTAGGACTTCATTTATTGCGAAGGGACACTTGAAACATGAAGATATGATGACTTTATCCCTTAACTTAGGCAATATCATTCAGGTAAACACTTAAGTATGTTGAGATACCATTGAAATTATAGTGATTACTCAAAGTTGACCTAAAAGTTTGTCTGAAAGTCGTGAAGAGACTCATATGATCATGCCTAATTGGGGTGGTACCAAACTAAGTCAAAAAACATTGTCACCATGAATTGATTTCATTTCCAAAAAGCATGTCATTTGTAGAAAAAAAATCAAGACAAAATAAAAATAATTTTAGGACTTATGAAATACGTCTGACTTTCTTGCTATACACGATTACGTAGGCAGTCACAATGGGATCGGTCTCAAGAAAAAAAATCTTAGACCGTCAATGATAAAAAATTGGATCAGCTTCTTTGAAAAAAAAACAACTACATAATTAATGATTAATTAAACAGACTTTCAAAAATTCATCAATTTAAAAATGAGCATTAGTTTTATTTCTTAAAAAAATACACTACATTCTAGAAAAGCAAAACACGCATCATCATTAATTCTAAGGAACAAACTCCTAATGCATATTGTATTGCATTTCTTTTGGAAGATGTATTCTCATTCATGCTAATAGTAATTTATAAAAAAAGTTTCTAGTGCAACTGGACTAGAAATAAAAAATGTTTGGTTGTGGTGAGTCTAAATGAGATTTGGTGTAATAAGATTATTCTTTAATATAAGATTTAGAATTAGCAGGACCCTGATGGATAATGGATAAGCAGGGACCTCCTGGTAATGCGATTAGAGAACAGACCCTCCTGGATAAGGGGGACTAACAGGACCTCCTGGATGATGGGAACTAGCAGGACCCTCCTAGATAATGGGGACAACAGGACCCTCCTGATAATGGACTAAGCAGGACCCTCATGGATAATGGGTACTAGCAGGACTCTTGAATAATGGATAGCAAGACCTTCCCGAAATGGGAACTAGCAGGACCCTCATGGATAATGGGATTAGCAGGACCCTCTGACTAATGGGACTGAGAAGGATCATCATGGATAGGGATTAGCAATACCCTCCTAGAAATGGACTAGCAGGACCATCCTAAATAATGGACTAACAGGACTCTCCTGGATAATGGGACTAGAGGACTTCTGAATAATGGGACTAGCAGAACCTTCCTTGTATAATGGGAACTAGGACGGACCATCCTGGATGTAATGGGACTAGCAGGACCCTCCTGAATAATGGGGTTGATAGCAGGTGCCGTTCCTGGAGACGGAATAGCAGGGAATCCTGGATAATGGGATTATCAGGACCCTCCTGAATAATGGGACTAGCATTACCCTACTGGATAATGGGACTAGCAGGACCCTCCTTGATAATGGGACTAGCAGGACCCTCCTAGATAATGGGATTAGCAGGACCCTCTTGAATAATGAGACTAGCAGGACCCTCCTGAATAATGGGATTAGCAGGACCCTCCTGGATAATGGGACTAGCAGGACCAGGACCCTCCTGGATAATGGGACTAGCAGGACCCTCCTGGATAATGAGAGTAACAGGACCCTCCTAGATAATGGGATTAGCAGGACCCTCCTTGATAATGGGACTAGAAGGACCCTCTTGGATAATGGGATAAGATTATTTTTTCATAGGCTAAAAACATCCTAGTCTAGATTTTTAGTTTTATTTTCTTCTAAAATAAACACTTCCTAGTCGGAGTTTATGTTTTATATTTGCTAATAACTCACAAAAAATTTCCAAGTGAAAACTGGGGCAATAAATTTGATTATTTTTTGTTTGTGGTGGTTTTCAGGTTTCCTCAAGCGAGACATGGATTTGAAATTCAAGAACAAAGTTTTTTTTAGAATGATCAATTCAATGATGGTTAGAATTAACTTCGTCAATGCATGTAGCAGTCTGACTTCCTCACATTGTTACTATTAAACGTTTGATTAAGCAAACACGAAGCTCATCAAGAGAATTTTTTCAAATTTCATTTTGAAGAATGTCAAAAAGTTCGTCTTCTAAGTGGCAAGTGTAGCCTCCATTCCAATTCTAGATTAAGATATTCACCCAAATCAAGGTGATATCTTAAAGTTCAAAAATTCAAGTGAAGATTCAAGAAACGTTTTTGTATGGAAGAAGTTTGTACATTTGTTTTTCTTTCCACTCTATTAGCCTCTCAATTTTTACTTTTTAGTAAGGATAAGAGTCGCGATCTAGGAGCTCGATGGAGACTTCCCTTACCTCCACTTCTACCTC
>JAKWJA010000662.1:0-29000 GCA_027704765.1 Solanum habrochaites
ATGATGGTTGGACTGTCATACCAAGTCCGTAAGATAGTTGTGTGCATTCAAAGGGAACATGATGGCATTGCACGACCGAGTCGCTAATGTTATGTGCGCCCTAGGGAATGATGTCCAGGCCACCTCGACGCTATAGATCGTGTATTTACTATCTAACGGCGATGATGGCATTGCCCACGAACTTACATCATCCCAAACCCTGTATATTGACATGGGCGATGAGGTTGATAACATGCCACGCTGACCTCATACGACGTCCTATGCTATCAAAGGGAAAAATGATCATTTGCCACGCCTAATGTTGTAGCCAATCTTTGTGTGCTTCCCAAGTGCAATGATGGTATGAAACCTACCGTTTCCGATCGTGTGTATTTGTACTGTCCAAAGGGCGCATTGATTGCATGCAACGCACGACGGTGTCCGAACCCTATGTATGCTGTTAATGCGATTGATGGCAGATACACTGACGCCGTCAAAAATTTGTATGCGTCACAAGGAAAAATGATGGCAGCAACGCCTGACATCGTCCCAAACGTCTGTGCTGTACAATGGCGACATTGTCATGCCCACGCACGATGCCATCCATCGTTTGGACGGCACAAGGACCATGGGGCATTGTCACACCCATGTGGTACATCGTGTGATGGTTCCAAAGGTTATCTGATCACACACAATACCCCGGATTCGTCTTACGTTATCCTTTCCAAGGGCGATGATTAGGATTACACACCAGACTGGTCCCGACCGATGTGTGACTTCCAAAAGGGTGATGTGACATTCCAGTCCGACATAGGACTGATCGTGTATGATGTCCAAGGGCGATGATGGCCTGGCCAATAATCGACGTCATATAATTGTTTTGTCGGCAAAGGGGGAAATGCGGGGGAACACAGCCGATGTCTCCGATAGTGTTTTGGTGCTTTACAGGACGATGATAAAATGGCAAAAAAGATATTGTAATTGAGTGTTGACTTTCCAAGGCGATGGATGGCAATGGCTGATGCCCAAGTCGTCGACCATGTATGCTGTCAAAGGACGATGATGGCATGCTAACCTGGACATCGTTCGACCCTGTGTATGTTATCCAATTGCGATGATGGCATTCCATGCCCTACATCATCCGACTGTGTGTTCATTCGTAGGGTGATGATGGCATGCCACGCCCAAGTTATATTCTGTCCAAGGGCAATAATTCCATGCTATGCTTGACCTCGTCCGACCGTTTATGGAGTCTAAGGGCTATGATGGCATTCCGCGCCCGACGTTGTTTGATAATGTATTCTATCCAAAGGGAGATTATGGCATGCAACGCCGGACATCGTCTTACTGTGTGTGCTGTCCAAGGGTGAAGATGGCACATCACGCCTGTCATCATCCAACTGCGTATGCTGCCCAATCGTGATAATGGCATGCCACGCCCGACTTAATCCGACCGTGTGTGCTTCCCTAGGTCCATGCGGCCATGCGACGCCCGACGTTGTCCGATCGTGTGTGCTATCAAAGGCGATGATAACATGCCACACCCGACGTCAGCCAATCGTGTATGCTTTCAAACAGTTATGATGGGATGCCACGCCCGACGTTGTCTGACCGTGTGTGTTTCCCAAGGGCAATGATGGCATGTCACACATGACATAGTCAGATCGTGTGTTCATTCCAAGGGCTATGATGGAATGCCACGCCTAACGTCGTCAAACAGTGTATTCTTTCCAAGGGCGATAATGGCATGCCACGCCGGATGTCTTCCCACCGTATGTGCTGTCCAAGGATAAAGATGGCCGCATCGCAAGAAGCATTGTTGTGTGACCGCACGTGCTCATCCAAGGGGATCTGATGGCATCTGCCACGTTGACGTAGGCTGAACGTTGTATGCGTCCAAGCGTTGATAATGCCATGCCCAGCCCATAGCATCCCATAGTCGTGTGTGCTCGTTGCCAAGCTGAGATGGCTTTTTCCAGCGATGTCCTCTGACTGTGCTGCCACAATGGAGATGATGGAATGCTACGTCCGTACAGTGAGTCAATAGACCCGTGTGTGCGCCAAGGGCCATGCAGGCCCATACCACGCCCATCGTATAACTAGTTGATGTTGGCTGTCCAAGGGAAATGATATTAGCAACATCAACCGGGTCGTATATGAGGTATGCTTTCAAGGGCGATGATGGAATGGAACCTCGACGTGTATGACCATATATTTTTGGGGGGGCTCTCGAGAGCTATATGGCCATGCAATGCCATAACACTCCGACTCTTTGTATGTTGTCCAATTGTAAAGATTTGCATGCCATACACAACTTCATCTGACCGTATTTGGTTGTGTCGTTCCACGTATGTTATGGCATGCCACGCTGGACGTGTCCGACGTGTATGCTGTACAAGGGCGATGATGGCATGCACGACCGATGTGTCGTTCCAACCGTGTATGCAGTCCAGGGCATGATGGTATGACCCACACATGACTTTTTTTGATCCGAGTCATCTGTCCAACGGCATGATGGAATGCCACGCCTGACATCGTCCCACTGTGTGTGCTATAGCAGAAAAAGATGGCACATCATGGCCGAACGTTGTCCACCGCTGTGTGCTGCACAATGTATGATGGCATGCCATGCTCGGATTGTCAGTGACAGTGTGTAATGCCTAAAGGGCATGCGTGGCATGCCACACCGTCTATCCGTTGTCCGATTGTGTGGGGTTGTCCAAAGGTCAATGGATGGCATACCACACCTGACGTCGTCCATGTAGTGTGCATTCCAAGGGCGATGATGGAATTACCACGGCCAACATCGTTCGACCTTGTGAGCTGCACAAGGGGGATGATGGTCTGCCATGCCCGACGTCGTCCATTTGTGTGTGCAGTCCAAAGACAATGATGGCATGCCACATTGACGTCGTCCGACCATCGGTGCTGTCCAAAGCGTAATAATGTCATTTAATGACTCGAGTTGCTCAGCTATTTTTAAAGCCCACAGAGATCACCAGCATGGCCCGCTAACTTGTACGCCACATGTGTGAAGTTGAAATGAACGGTGTGAGTTAACACATGCCACGCCCAGTCGTATTCATCCGACTTCGGATGCTATCCAAGGGAAGATGAGGCATGCACCAGGCCAAAACTGTACGACCGTTTGTATGTTGTGTCCAGGGGATGATGGCCTGCCCATGTGCGAATTCGTACCTACCGTGGGGTGCTGGAAAGGGTCATAAATGGCTGCCACTGATCGACGTAGTCCAGGGTAACGACGCGTATGCAGTACAAAGGGCGGATGATTGGCCATATGCACCACACACAGCATCGTGTCCTACGAGTATCCAGTCCCAGGGACGATGTGGCATGGACAAGCACGACAACGTCAACGTGTTATTGTATTCGTAGGCGATGATGGCATTCCCACACGATGGTTCACCAATCGTGTGTGTGTCAAGGAAAAGATGGTTGTCATGCCCGAAGTCGTCAATTCCAACTGTTGTGTCTTACCCAAAGTTGCATATGGCATGTCACGCCACACATATTGGAAGGTGTTTGATGGCCTAAGGGCCATGCGAGCTGCCACGACCGACAGTGTCGATCGTGGTGCTATCCAAGATTATGATGGCATTACCACGCCCGATGTTCTTCTGATTGCATGCTGTGTGTTGAATTCAAGGCGCGATGATGGCATCGGCACGACCAAAATCCTCCGATGTGTTGAGCTCCACAATGGCGGATGATGTCCCTTCCTCGCCGGACGTCATTCATCCGTGTTGCCAGTCACAAAGCGATTGATGGAATGCCACATTGACGTCTACCGACCGTTTGTGCGGTCCAACAAGAGCAATATGACATTTTTAACGCCAAATCATTTGGACAATTTTGCAGCCAAGGGACGAAGATACAAGCATTGCCACGCTAACCGTCACCCGACCATGTGTGCAGTCCGAGGGTAAAGATAACATGCCATGCCAGACGTCATCCAACCACGTAAGTTATCCAAGGGCGATGATGGCATGCCATGCCCGACATTGTCCGACCCTATGTATGTTGTCCAAGTGCGATGTTGGCCTGCCACACGCGACTTCGTCCTACCGTTGGTTCTTGCCAAGGGTCATCGAGGCATGCACACTCCGACGTATCGATGTTATGCTATCCAAGGCAATATGGCATGAACGCCCGATCATCCCATTGTGCGTGCTGTCCATGGCAATGATGGTAAGCCCGCACGATGTGTCCGACATGTGTGATGTGTGCTTCCCAAGGGCCAAGGATGATTGCATGCCACACCCATATCATCCTACCGTGTGTCCTTCCAAAGTCTATGAGGGCATGCGAGCCATCGATTTCCAATCGTGGTGCTGTCCAAAGGAAAAATGATTATTATTGCCATGACCGGTGTGTTTGATCTGTTCTTTCCAAGGAGCGAGGAATGCGCGAGTAAACCCCTATGCAAGACGTCTGTCAACGCCTAGATGTGCTGCTAAAGAGGGTTCCGATAATGACAGCTACCACCCGACTAGCCTGATCGTGGTGTTTCCAAGGGCGATGATGTCATGCCCACCATTTCAAGTAATACGATGTGTGTGCAACAAAGGGAAACCAGATGCGGGCATGCAAAGCTGACGTCTCCATCTAGTGTCTTGTCCCAAGGGCGGATGATATCATGCCAACAACCCGATGCGTCGATCGTCGTATGGCTTTACTACACGGAGCAGATGGGAAGAACGCAACATCGTACTATTGTGCCGTGCTGGCCAGGCTATGACGGCATGACATCGCACGCCTTACGGTAGTAGTCATATTAGTATGCGTTCCAGGGTAATATGGCATGCCACTGCCGATGTCATTCCCGAACCTTTGTGTGTTCCTAAGTACCATGCGTAATTCCACGCTAAACTCGTAAGACCAGTATGTTGTCCCAAGCGTGATTAGGAAATGCCGCCCGCACGTCGTCCAATGTGTGTTGCAGTCCAAGGTTGAAGATGACAACGTCACGCCTAAACGTCATCCGACTGCAGTGTGGTACCTAAATGGCCGTGTGATGTGTGGCATGCTACGCCCGACGTTGGTTGACCGCCGTTTGATGCGACTTAATGGACGATCGATTGTAATGCAACGTCCGACGTCTATCGCAACAAGTTGCTTCCCAATGCCATGAAAGGCATGCCACGCCTGAAATCCTCCGATCTGACTACTGTCAAAGGCCGATGATAAATGACCATCATCGCCCTGGGCAACCACACCACGGTAGGAAACGTCGGGCGTGGGCCCCCATTCCCATCATCTCCCTTAGAAAGCTACACTTGGACGACCGTAGGGGTGTGACAGTTATCAGCTCCCTTGAACATAAACATACGATCGGCAACGTTGGGCGGGATGGTCGACCCAGGACCGGGGGAAAGCACACACGGTCCGGTTGTTTTTTAAAGTGGGTGACACGCATCCAAAGTATGCCATTGGAAGCATACATGGTCGGAGAAGATGGGCCGTGAAATCGCCACAGGGCAGCACATTGGAAAGAAAAAAGCCACACCCTCCCCAACTGTTAGACGATGTCAGGCATTTTGCATGCCCATCATCTCCCTTGGAGAGGAATAAATTTGTAGAACAAAATCGGGCGTTTTTTGGGAAGCACAAGGGCGATGATGGAATGCCTCGCCCAATGTCGGCTGTCCGTGTGTAGTCAAAAGGCCGATGATAGCATGCACAGTCACATCGTCAAAATATGGGTGTCAAGGGCAATAATGGCATTTAAACCACCTAAGCGTCAGCAGTATGACGCCCTAAGGGACGATGATAGATGCCACGCCCAATGTAGTATACAATGTGTGATTTCAAGGGCGATGATGGCATCTACGCCAATATCATACTTCTCTATGTATGCCGTCAAAAGGGCGATGATGGGGCCTGCCAAGGAAAAAATAGTTAAGATAGTTGTGTGATAGCAAAAGGGAAAGATAAATGAAAAGAACAAAATGTCAAAGATGGTTCTGTATTTGATACCATTGGGAGATGATGGAAGGGCCCACCGTCCGACGTTAAGTCCCACAGTGATGGGGTAGTCACAGGGCGAAGATGGCATTTCCGTTCGAGTTTGTTCGACAGCGTGTGCTGCCCTATGGCGATGATGGCATGCAACGTCCAACGTCATCCGACCATTTGTGATCCCAAGTTACTTGTAGCGAATGCCACGCCCGATGTCTTCCAATCATGTGTGCTATCCAAGGGCGATGGTAAAATCTCATTGACTGACGTCTAATCTTATAAAGTCTACTTCCAAAAGGAGATAATGGCATGTCAAGCCCGACGTGTTTTGATGTATGTGCATTACAAGGGCCATGATGGCATGCACCCACGACTGATGTCGTCTGAGCGATGTCGTGGGATTACCAAGGGCAATGAATGTCATTCCTCACACGCTAGGACGTTAGTCCAACTATGTGTGCTGTATCCAAGGGAAAATTGATGGAATTACAAGGCGACGTCATTCGACCGTGTGAGCTACCAAGGGCCGATGAGGATAACATCCACGCCCGATGTCATCATATCGTGTATGCTTCCAAGGGCGATGAGGCATTGTAAAAGACTGAAAGTGTTCCCAACCAGATGGCATCCAAGGCCCATGATGACATTGCCCGTGCCGACGTCAATGAGGTTGGTTTTCCAAGGGCCATGATGTCATGCCACTCTTGACGTAGTCCCATAACATGTGCTTTCCAAGGGCGATGATGGAATTTCAGCGGCCGACATCATTTCACCCTGTGTGCTGACCATGGGCGATGATAACATGTCACGCTTGACGTCGTACGACCGTATGTTGTCCAAGGGTCATGATGGCATGCCACGCTTGACGTATTGCTGCCCAAGAGAAATAATGCATGCCGAGCCTAACATTTTCAATCGTGGTGTGTTGTCAAAGGCCAAATGATTGAATGCCATGCCGGGAACATCGTCCGGACCTAGATGTTGTCAATTGCGATTGTTTGATAGCATTCGCCACAATCCCATGTCATGCCGACCGTAATTGTTTCATTCCCAGGGCCAGCTGGATGCGGAGCCCTACGATGTCAATCATGTGTAGTGTCCAAATGCGATGATTATCATGCCATGCTAGGCGTCGTTCAATCATGATTTCTTTCCAAAGTGTGAGGATGGGATTGCCAATACAGAGTTGTCTGAATGTGCTGTTGCCGCTCAAGGTCAATGATGGAATGATCCACCCGAAGTCAGCCGATAGTTGTGTTGCAGGCAAGGGCGATTGATGTCTGCCCACGATCGACAATCATCCGACAAGTGTTGTGCTAACCAAGGGCATGGGGGTGCCACGCCTACATAGTCCAAATATGTGTATTGACACAAGGGACGAGATATAAGAAAACAAAACAAGACGTCGTAAGATAGTTGCTTTGATTCTTTCAAAGGGCGCTGAGATGGGTCATGCACCCGCCAACATCGTCTAACCGTGTATGCTATCCAAGGGGATTGATGGCAGACAAGCTATTTGTATCCACCGTGTATTGTTGTCCCCAATGCACCGACTGGCATGCCATGATACAACATCATTCGATCGTGTGTTCATTCCAAGGGCTCTAGATGGAAATGACAACGCCTAAAACGTCGTCAACTGGTAGTATTCTTTCTAAGGGCGATGTTTAGATCATGGCATGCCACCACCCGACTGTCGTCCCACAGTTGTGCTGTCCAGGAGGCAAAGATGGCCACGTCACGCCCGACGTTTGTCTGTCTGGACCGCATGTAGCTATTCAAGGGCGATGATGGCATGCCGTGCTGACGTAGTCTGGACCGTTGTGTTTAGATGCTTTTCCGTAAGGGTGATAAGCCAGCCCCGCTGAAGTCGTCCCCACTGCTCCTGTGCTGTCTAGGTGCGAAAATGGCTGTAACGCTTGAAGTCTTTTACTGTGTGCCCCCAAATGGCGTTGATGGCTGATAGGCTCGTAGCTCATCCTACAGTGTATGATCGCCCAGAGGCGAGGGGGGGGCATGGAGGGAATGCAACACAATAGTAGCTAATTAGTTTGTGTTGTCCATGGAAAATAATAAACATTGCCACACTCGAGGTCATAACGATGGTGTTTGCTTTCCCAAGGGAGATGATGGCATAGCACGCTGAAGTCGTCTAACCATTATATGACCTCCACGGGCTATATGGCACATGCCATGGCCTAACTCGTTCCGACCATTTGTATGTTTGTCCAATTTAGATTGATGGCATGCCATATCCAATCATCAGACGTGTGTTCGTTTCCAAGCTACGATTATGACATGCTCACACCGACATAGTCCGACCGTGTATGCTTTGTCTTACGGGCGATTGATGGCATGACTCCCGACGATGGTCGTTCCTAAACGTGATGAAGTCGCAGGGCGATATTGTATGCAATGATGACTTTTTTTGACCGAGTATCTGTCCAAGGGCGATTTGATGGCAGGCCACATCTAAAATCGTCCTACGGGTGTGATGCCAATTAAAGAGACAAGATTGGAGCAGTCATCCCGATGTTGTCCATAACGTGGCTTCCCAATTGGTGATGATTGGGCCATAGCCACCCCTCGACGTCAGACATGTCTGCTGCCTAAGGGCAGGCGGGCATCCCAAGCCAGATGTGTCCAATCGTGCTGTGGGGGGGCTTAGCCTCGGTCGATGATGACCTCCTACCCCCCCGACGTCAACCTAATCATCGACACGTATTGTCCCAAAGCTACGGTTAGCCCCTTTGAGCGCTGAACATCGTTTTTGAATCCACTTCTGAGCAATGTGTTATTTTTAGGGGGGGGAAGCGAGCGAGGGGAAGGGGGGCGGGAAGGAAGAGAGGAGGAGGGAAGAACAAAAAAGAAGGGGAAAAGAAAGGAAAGCCGACCCAGGAGACCACCCACCGCCGGCACAAGCGCGCGACGCCACCGCCACACCCCACGCCACGAAGCCAACGCGCGGGCCAATACAGAGGGACACAACAGGTGACAGGAAAAGAGAGAGACATTAATAATGGAATAAGGGAAGAGGAAGAAGAAGAGAAAAAGGGGTAAAAAGGAGGAAAAGAAAAGAAAAAAAATTTTATGGGGTTGAATAGGAAATCCAAAAAGAGCAAAAAAAATCAGCAAAAAAGGGAGGAATCAAAAAAAATCAGCAAAAGAGAGGAAAAGAAAAACAAAAAAGAAAAACTTTTCCCTGTTTTTCCTAGGAACACAGTGCACAATCAAAAAAAACTCATAAAAATAAGTAGAGATTCGAGTCTTCTAATTCTAGGTCGTTATTGATGGATTTCTTTGTGCAACTAATTTTCACAAAAGGTAACTGTTGATACTTTAGTACATTATTTGGTTTCAGAATACATGATGCTTTATGATTGCAATGTATACAACTGTTTTTTAATTTATTCATGTTTAATTTTTACATCTGATGATATGAAATAGATTGAGTTTTATATTATAACTTGAGTGTAAAATTTTATAAAACATGTATTTATTCTGATGCTCTAAAGTTTTCCTTTTTCTTGTGCTTATTAAAATTCGAAGCCAATATTCATACGTATGCAGTTAGTAATATTAGATAACAATTTAGTTCTTATATGTTAAGGTACTTGTTCACTTGGTATGTTAATTTAAAACGTATTATTTATTTTAAAAAAGAGAGAAGAACAAAAATAAAGATAAAATAATCAAACCCTACAACTATTTTACATTTTTTAACTGCGAAAAACTGTGTTTTTAAAAAAATAATTAAATTTATGCATGTGAAAGGAATAAAAAATTTAATTTAAATAAAAGGAAAACTACGATAAAAGAAAATTATTAAAACATAAAAAGTACTAAATAAGAAGGAGGAAAACACAAAGAAACATTAAGTTAAAGGATAAGAAGAACGAGAAAAAAAATAAAAAAAAATGAAAAAAACAATATTAAAGGGACCCAAAACGTATAAAAATAAGAATAAATAAATTGATTGAAAATACAGGTTTCTTTCATTTTAATGACTCTAAAATAAGAAAAGTAAAAATTTATGTGGCCACCGATAGTGACAAGGTGTATTTATTTTAATTTAATTTTATCTCTATGTTCTTATTAAATAGATTCATTTTCTTTTTGAAAAAATAAAACTAAGATTTCCTTTTATAATGTAGGCTTATGATAATGATAATACATAAAATATAAGCTCCAAAAAACATATTTTAAAATAATTAGCATGTGAATACAAACAAATAATATAATTTGTTGTGTGAGGATGGACAAGAGCGCTACCACTAAACCACCCACACTAATAAATATGACAATTTTACAAAGTAATTTAAAAAATTAACAAAGCGGGGGGACATGAGTAAATTTTTAGTTTATAAACAAATCATTCAAAAATATTAGATCAAGTCATCTAATGTCAATAAGGGCAGTGCCTAGTGCGGCTATGCTAGAACCATGGGACTCGCGCGGTGCGACATACTTACTTTCGGTTAACAGAAAATTCCTTACCCGAATTTCTGATTCGCAGACCAAACAAAGAGTCATTTCCTTTTGAATGGAGATTAAACAAAAAAAAGGTGAGACTTGGAACACCGTAACTCAATTCCAAGTGGCGACTATAAAATTAAAAGAATCCCTTAATGATAACGTCCTTATTGGAAAAACCGTACGCCCTAGCGAAAAGGGGGTTAAGAACCGTGGCGACTCGCGGGGAGAACTCGAATTCGAGCTTGTAATAATTGGCTTATATATGAAATAGTTTTAATTTTATTGTTTTTGTTATATTAGTGTTTTGTGATTATTCGCTTGTTATACCGCTTGATCTTGTTGGAATTTCAATATAATTGTCTTCTATAAACCCTACTCTGAGTTTCTGAGATACTTTATTCGAATCGATTACGCTCTTCTCAACCGAACCATGAATACCAGGATGCGACCATGCTCATTGGGAAGATTGCTATCAGTAACACCCTTATGATGGGAGGATAAATAGTAGAGTCGGAACCTGCGACCGGTAAACTAGTCTGCCTCTCAATTTGAGTTGTCCACCGTTTTATAGAAAGTCAACCCCATGCCAATAGTTTTGCTAAACTTAGTAAAACAGTCTCAAACATTTATTTATCCTTAAAGGATCTCTTTATTAATATAATTTGCTACATATGCATTTTTAATTTAATTGGCGCCACATTAGGTTCAAGTTTTATTGTTCTTGTGACAATACTTTTGAAACTAGTTTGAATGCCGACCAGACGGTTTGAATAATTAGCAAACTAAAAAAAAAGGATTTTCCTCAAGTATAATGGTAGCATTATTTTATTAAAATCTCAAAAATCTCAAAATTAAATTTTGTATTTTTACACAACATGAAAAAATCAAAATATTTTTCTAAAAGGAGAATACATATTTGTAGAAATAATAAAACAGGTAATTTAAACAAACTGTGAACACTATTTCTCAACTCGATGAGATACGTAGGGCAATCCTCCTCATGTTCGGGATCCTTTTTTAAAAATTTTATCTAATAATAGAAGTTTTCCTATAAAAAGAATGGTATGTTTACAAATATCTTGAACTAACATTTTCGACCTGATTCTTCTTGCTTTATCACGACGTACACCTTATTTTGGACATTCGTCCAACAAAAAAAAAATCTAAAAGTCCCTCGCACACAAAATTGGGGAAAAAAAAATTAATTTTTAAATTTTATTTTTGAACAATATGGTTACTTGTTGTACCAAAATGCTTCATTGGTCTGTGCATAAGAAAAATATACAGTTTTAACTATTTTGACATGATACCCTAACTTTGTTGTGTCCCTAAGCAACCGTGTCTAGAAACCTGGCCATCGGAGGTGCTTATACCTTCCTTTCGGTCAACATAATTTGCTTTACCCGACTTTCTGATTCGCAGACCAAACACAGAGTCCTTTTCTTTTTCATTTCTGGATTACACAAAAAGGGTGCCCTTTGGAACACCATAGACTCAAGTCCAATTTTCTCACTCTTAAACAAGTTAAAATATCCCTTTAATAATATTGGTCCTTAAATTGGAAAAACCCCTTACGACGCTCGGCGAAAAGTGGGTGAAACGAGCGTGTATGCTTTAAAGGGCATGATGAAGTCAATCCCATTCGTCCGATCCGATGTGTGCATTCCAAGGGCATGTGGCATTGCCACGACCGCCGTCGTCTGACTGATTGTGCTGCCCGCAGGGACATGATGTCTTCCACCGCTCGACGGAGTCATCGTGTAATACTATCTACGGCGATGATGGCAATTGCCACGACTTACATCATCCACCTGTATTTGGAACCATGGGCGATGATAACATCATGCACGCATGACATCATCAACGACCGTTCTTCTAGCCAAGGAATGATGGATGCCCACCCTTTGATTTATTCCAATCTTGTGTTGCTTCCCAAGTGCAATGATGGTTGAAACGCCTATACCGTTTCCGATCGTTTGTACTGTCCCAATGGCTGATGAATTGCATGCCCACCCCGACGTTGTCCGACCCTATGTATGCGTCCAAGTTGCGATATGCATATTACAAAACAACATTACCAACACAAACCTGCCGCCGTCAAATTGTGTATGCAGTACCGGGAGAATGATGGCATGTGCAACGCCTGACATCGTCCAAACGTCTGTGCTGTACAATGGCGACATTGTCATGCCACGCCCGATGCCATCCGAGATCGTGTGGCCGGCACAAAAGCCCATGCGTGCATGTCACAACCCTATGTGGTCCACCGTGGGTGCGTTTCCAAGGTTTTTTCACACATCCAGACCCCCCATACCTGATTCGCTAGTCGTTTATTATCCTTTCCACGGGCGATGATAGGATTACAAACCCCGACCTTGTCCGACCCATGTGTGCTTCCCAAGGTGATGATGACATTCAAGTCCGACATAGACTATCATGTATGAATGTCCTAAGGCGATGATGGCTGCAATAATCGACTCCATCACTGGTTTTTTTCGGCACAAGATTATGCGGGAAACACGCGTCCGCCGTTCTCTCTCCACGATCGTGTTTGCTTTTCCATGGACAGTAATCGGGCCACAACCCGCTTTGATGATTGTGTATCTTTCCCAAGGGCGATGAATGGAATGGTATCCCAATGTCGTCTGGCCATGTATCTGTCCCAGACGATGATGGCAAAATCCTAACCTGGACATCGTTCGACCCTGTGTATGTTATCCAATTGCTATGAGGCATTCCTGCCCTACCATCATCCGACTGTGTTTTCATCTCGTAGGGTGATGATGGCCAATGCCAACTCCCAAGTTAAATATTCTGTCCACGGCAATAATTCATGCTATGCTTGAACCTTCGTCGACGAGCACGCAACAACCGTTTACTGGAGTCCTAAGGGCTCATATGGCATTTCCGCCTCCCGGACTTGTTTGATAATGTTATTCTATCCAAAAAGGGAGATTATGGCATGCACCGGCCGGACACGCTTAACTGTTGGCTGTCCAGGGTGAATATGGACATCACGCCTGTAATCCCATCCAACTACTGCTTAGCTGCCCAATCGGATCAATGGTCATGCCACGCCCGACTTAAGCCGACCGTGTGTGCTTCCTAGTCCTGCGGCCCATCGACGCCAGCGTGTGTCCGAATGTCTTGTGTTGCTATCAAAGGCGATATAACAGCCACACAGCCCGACGTCAGCCAATCTGTAATGCTTTCAAACGTTATGATGGGGAATTTATGCAACCCCGACGTTGTCCTGACCGTGTTTGTTTCCCAGGTCAATGATGCAGTCCCACATGACGATGTCAGATCGTTGGTTCATTCCCGGGCTATGATGAATGCCACCCTAACGTCGTCAAACAGTGTATTCTTTCCAAGGGCCGATGAATGGCTGCCACGCCGGAGTCTTCCCACCGTCTGTTGCTGTCCAGTTAAAGAAAGATGCACTACCCTGATGCCCGAACTCTGCTGTGTGACCGCACGTGCTTCCAAGGGCGCATGATGGCATGCCACACGCTGACGTAGTCTTGACCGTGTATGCTGTCCCAAGGGTGAATCATGCCATGCCCCGCCCATATCATCCATCGTGTGTGCTGTCCAGGACGAAGATGGCTTTTTCACCGGCTCGCCGTCTCTGACTGTGCTGCCCAATGCGATGATGGCATGCTAACTCCGTAGTCAATAACCGTTTGTGCTAGCCCAAGTGCCATGCAGGCAACCCGCCCACCGTAGTCTGATTTGTTTTGTTGCTGTCCAGGGCACAATGATATTATGCAACACTCAAGTGTCTATCGGGTTTATGCTTTCCAAGGGTGATGATGGCATGGAACGCTCGACGTTGTCTGACCATATTGCTCTGCAGAGCTATATGGCTGCAATGCCTAACACACCACCTCCGCTCTTTGTATGTATGTCCAATTGTAAAGATGGCGCCATACACAACTTCATCTGACCAGTGTTTTATTCGTTCCAAGATGATTATTCGATGGCCACGCCTGACGTAGTCCGACCGTGTATGCTGTCCAAGGCGCGGATGGCAGCCAACGCCCGATGTCTTCAAACCGTGTATGCAGTCCAAGGGCTTGATGGTATGCCACACATTACTTTTTGACCGTAATTCTGGCCCCGCGGATGATTGCAATCCCACGCTCCTGACATCGTCCCACTTGTTGGTCCTATAGAAAGAGCAAAGATGGCACATCATGGCGACGTTGTCCAACCGTTTTCTGCGCCAATGGTGGGATGGCATGCCATGCTCGATGTCAGTTTACAGTGTGGATGCTGCCTGAGGGGCATGCCGTGGCTGCCACACACGACGTGTCCCGTTGGGTGGGGTCCAAGTCATGATGGCATACCCCAAACCGACGTCATCCGAATTAGTGTGCACTTCCAAGGGCGTGAGGATTACCTTACCACGACCAACATCGTTCGACCCTTGTGAGCTGCACAAGGGGGATATGGCAGGTGGTCTGCCTGCCCGACCTTCGTCCATTTTGTGTGCATCAAAGACAATGATGGCAATGCAACATTGACGTCGTCTGCCCATCGTTGCTGTCCCAGCGTATAATGTCATTTAATGCTCGATGTTTGTCTCGCTGTTATTTAAAGCCCGACATGATCGCCTGGCCCGCTAACCTGCGTACGCCCATAAGTTTGAAGTTTAAGGTGATGAATAACCTGCCACTCCAGACGTCATCCCGACTTCGTATGCTATCCAGGAGTGATGGCTGCCATGCCCAACATTGTACGACCGTTTGTATGTTCCAAGGGCGATGATGGCGCCTGCCATGTGCGACTTTCGTCCTACCGGGGTTCTGGCCAAGGGCATAATGGCAATGCCACGATCGACGTAGTCCGACCAAGTAATGAGTCCAAGGGCGATGATGGCATGCCCACACAACATGTGTGTCCTCACTTCCTACCGAGTATCCAGTCCATGACGATGTGATGGCATGCACGACAACGTCAACCGTGTATTGTATTCGTTATGCTATGATGGCAATGCTCGCCGGCGATGTCATCCAACTGTGTGCTTGTCCGAAGACACGATGGTGTGTCCTCCCGACGTCGTCCACTGTTTGGTACTACCCAAATTGAATTTGGCATGTCCACGCTCCACATCATTGGGTTTGGTTTGCTTCCTAAGGGCCATGCGAGCATGCCACCCCGACTGTCGATCGTGTGTGCTATCCAAGGTTACTGATGCATACACTCCGAGTTCTTCTATTGTGTGTGATTCAAAGGCATGATGGCATTGCCAACGACCACCATCCTCCGAATGTGTGCTGAGCACCACAATGGCGTGATGTCCTTTCCCCTCGCCGGAGTCGATTCATCCGTGTTGTGCCATTCCAAAGCGATGATGGAATGCCACATTGACGTCGTCCGACCGTTTGTTGCTTCCAAAGCGCATGATGACATTTACGTTTAACGCCCCACCTCATTTGGGCAATTTGTGCAGCCCAAGGGAGATCAAGCATTGCCACGCTTAACCTTCACCCCGAAACCATGTTGCAGTCCGAGGGTAAGATCACATGCCATGCCAGACGATCATCCAACCGAACGTATTACCAAGGGTACTGATGCATGGCCATGCCGCATTGTCCGACCCTATGTAATGTTGTCCAGGTCGATGTTTTGACTGCCCACACTCGACTTGCGTCCTTACCGGTGGTTCTGCCAAGGGTCTGGATGGCATGCCACCCTCCACTCGACGTATTTCCGATCGTTCATGCTATCCAAGGGCATCGGCATGCAACGCCACGACGTCATCGCCCATTGTGCGTGCTGTCCATAGGCCATGATCGTAACCACGCCCGATGTCGTCCCACCGGGTGTGCTATCCCAGGGCGAATGATTTCCTCACACCCCATATCATCCTCACCGTGTGTCCTTCCCCATCAGTCTATTGAGGGCTGCCGAGCCATACGATTTCCAATCGTGTGGGTGCTGTCGCAAAGAAATGATATTATCTGCCCGGTGTGTTCGTCATGATTTCTTTCCAAGTGCGAATGATGATTCCTCGCCCGACGTTGTCCCAACCGTGTGTGCTGCTCAAGGAGCGATAATGACATGCTTCACCCGACTAGGGCCTGATCGTGTGTTGTTTTTCCAAGGGCGATATGTCATGCCACCAATTCAACGTCATCCGATCGTGGTGTGCTAACCAAGGGCTATGCGGCATGCCAACGCCTGACTTCAATCCATCTAGTGTCTTGTCCAAGGGCGAGATATATGCCACCCACCCCGAGGTCGTCCGATCGTTATGCTTTCACGGGAGCAGATGGATAAACGCCCACATCGCCTACTATGCGTGCGGGCCAAGGCTCATTACGGCATGCCACTGCCGTTACGTAGTCATATTGTGTCTGCTGTCCTAGGTATATGGCATGCCACGCCCGGATTGTCATCCGACTGTGTGTGCTTCCTACGTACCATGCGGTCATTCCACCTGCTAAACGTCGTCCGAGCCATGTTATTTTGTCCAAGGGTGATATGGTCTATTCCACCGCCGACGTCGTCCATCGTGTGGTGCATTCCAAGGTTGAAGATGACAATGTCACGCTAACGTTCTCCGACTGCGTGTGGTCTAATGTCGATGATTGCATGCTACGCCCGACTGGTTGACCGCGTTTGCTGCTATGGCGATGATGTAATGCCACTTCCGACTTTTCGCTACACCGTTTTTTTTTTCTTCCCAATGACGAGTAGGCATGCCATGCCACGCCTGCCCTCCATCGTCGAGTACTGTCAAGGGGATGATAACATCCATCATCGCCCTTGGCAACCACCCTGTCGTACAACGGCGGGCGTGCAGCCCTCATCTCCCTTAGAAAGCATACACGTTTGGACGACGTCGGGTGTGACACATGTTATCATCTCCCTTGAACAACACATCCATCGCAACGTTGGACCGTGCATGGCGCATGGCCTGGGGAAGCACCCCGAGTCGGTTCAAAAGTTGGGGGGCAATACAATTATGGCCTTGGATGCATACATGGTCGGAATGAGACGATGGCGTTCATGTCCATCTTCTCCCTTGGAAAGACACAACGTAGACCATGTCGGCATTTTCATGCCTCATCTCCTTGGAGAGAATCATTGTCAGAACAACATCGGGCCGGTTGTGCAGCCAAGGGCTATATGGAATGCCTCGCCCAATGTCGGTTGTCCCGTGTGTATTCATAAATGCGATGATATCAGACACTCACATCGGTCAAATCTGTGTGCTGCTCAAAGGGCAATAACGGCATTTAACACCCTAAACACCCTACTAACGTCGGTCCCGCCATGTATGCCCGCCTAAGGTAGATGATAGGCATTGCCCACGCCCATGTCATCCTACAAGGTGTTATTTAGAAGGGCGATGATGCATTCTACCCCAATTCATCCTTCTCCTCTTATGCTGTCCAAGGGCATGATGGCCGCCACGGCCAACGTCGTCCGATCTTGTTTGCTAGCCAAGGGTCAAATGATACATGCACTGCCCACCTTTGTCCGACTGTGTTTTTGTCCTTGGGGATATTATGGAAGCGCCACTTCCGACTTAGTCACAACATGTGTGTATCCAGGCGCAGATGGCATTTCACGTGTCGACTTGTTCGACAGCGGGGTCTGTCCCCTATGGCGATTTATGGCAAAATGCAATGTCCAACGTTATCCTACCATTGGTGCATCCAAGTACATTAAGGAATGGCACGCCGCGATGTCTATCCAATCAGTGTGCTATCCAAGGGTCGATGTAAACTCTCATGGCCTGACGTCATCTTTATCAAGTATCTTCCAACAGGAGATACTGGCTGCAAGCCGACCGTTTTGACTGTATTGCATTACAAAGGGCCAATGCTGGCATGGCCACGGCCCGATGTCGTCTGAGCGGTTGCTTCCCAGGGCCATGATGTCATTCCACGTCGACGTCGTCCTCATTGTTCTGTCCAAGGGAAATATGGAATTACCACGTCCGACGCGTTCGACCCGTGTGAGCTACCAGGGCGGATGTAACGATCTCACGCCCGATTCATCATTCCGGTTACTTTCCAAGGCGATGATGGACTTACAAGCCTGAACGTGTTTCACCAATATGTGGTCATTTCCACGGCCCCATGATGCATTGCCAGCGGCCCAGTCATCTGAGCGTGTGTTTTTCCCAAGGCCAGATGTTTCATGCCACTCTTGACGTAGTCCATAACTGTGCTCGTCCAAGGCGATGGATGGAATTCAATTCGGCCGACATATTTTACCCGTGTGCTGACCGATGGGCGATGAGAACATGTCACGCGTGACGGTCGTACGACCGTATGTTTTCCAAGGGTCATGATGGCAATGCCCGCTTGACGTATTGCTGCCCAAGAGAATAAAATGCATGCGACCTAATTTTCAATCGTGTGTGTTGTCCAAAGGCAATGAAATTGTGCTATGCGCCCTTCCCGACATCGTCCGACCTTATTATGTTGGTCCCATTGCGATGATAGTCATGCCACACCCCATGTCATCAAACCGTTGTTTTGGTTTTCCTTCCCAGGGCCATGCTGGCATGCGGAGCCCGACATGTCCAATATGTGTATTGTCAAATGCGATGAGATCAATGCCATGCTCGGCGTCTTCAATCATGATTTATTTCCAAGTGTGAGGATGGGAATGCCACTGACCGATTTTTGTCTGACTGTTGTGCTGCGCAAGGTCAATGATGGCATGCTACAACACCCGACTTGCCTATCGTTTGTGCATTCCAAGGGCGATTATGTCATGCCATGCCAACGCTCTACATCATCCGACCGTGTGTGCTAACCAAGCAGTGTGGCATGCCCGCTGACAGTCGTCCAATCTGTGCTGACCAATGCGATGATATCATCATGACCAAAAACCCCTACGTCGTACGTCGTATTCTTTCAAAGGGCGCTGATGGGATTGCCGCCCAACCTCGTCTCAGGCACCGTGTATGCTATCCAGGGATCTGATGGCATACAAGCCTATTGTTTATCCAACCATGTGGATGTTGTCCATTGCGCTGATTGCATGCCATGCTCAACATATTCGCTCGTAGTGTTCTCCAAGGGCTATGATGGCTGGCCAACGCCTAACTCGTCCCTTGTATTCTTTCCAAGGGCGATAATGGCATGCCACACCCGATGTCGTCCACGTTTTTGTGCGTGTCGCAGAGCAAAGATGCACGTCACGCACGGCCCGACGTTGTCTGACCGCATGTTGCTATTCCAGGCGATGAATGGCATGCCATGCTTTGACGTAGTCTGACCGTGTATGTTTTCCAAATGGTATAAAGCCTGGCCCCCCCCCCGCCTGCGTCGTCCTCACCGTGTTTGCTTCTAAGGGCGGAAAATGCTTTAGTAACGCTTGCGTCTTTTAACTGTGCTGCCCCATGGCGATGATGGCATGCTAGCTCGTAGGTCCACCCTCCCGTGGATGCTCCCAAGGGGATGAGGCAATGCCACCACCCTCGTAGTCCTAATAAATCTTTTTTTTGTCATGGGGGGGGGGGGGGGGGAAAAAAAATTTTAATACATCCACACCGAGGTTCATCCGATGGTGAATGCTTTCCAGGGCGATGAGTGTCATACTGCCCGCTCGAACGTCGTCAACCTTATATCCACTCCAGGCTATAGGCATGTCATGACCTAACATCGTCCGACCCTTTTATGTTTGTCCAAATTGTGATGATGGCATGCCATAACCCCACTTCATCCGACGTGTTTTCGTTCGCAAGTACATATGAGTCATGCCCCACCTGAATGTCCGACCGTGTATGCTGTCTAAGGGCGAGATGGCATGCCACTCCCGATGTCGTTTCTAAAACGTGTATGAAGTCCAGGGCGATGAATTGTATTCCATGCATGACTTTTTTTGATAGACCGAGTATTCTGTCCAAGGCGATGATGGCATTCCCCACAACCAAATGCGTCCGTCTTTTGTGTTGCATTAAAGCAGACAAATGGCGCATCATGTCCCGTGTTTTTCCATCACGTTTGCTTCCCCTGGTGATGATGGCATGCCAGCTCGACGTCGGACAGTGTCCGCTGCCTAAGGTCATGCGTGCATGCACGATCCGACGTTCCGATCGTGTGTGGTGTCCATGGCACTGAGGCATACCACATCCAACTTCTCGATTGGTGTGTGCATTCTAAAGGGTAAGATGCATGTGACCGCTGACAACATCGTCCGACGGTTGAGCTGCTGCAGAAATGCGATGATGTCCTGCCACCCCGACTTTTCCATCGGTGTGTGCATCAAAGGCGATGATGGCATCCACATCGACGTCGTTCTACGGTTTTGATTGCTGTCAAAAGTTTAATTATGCACTTTAATGCTTGACGTCGTCTTGCTATTTGTACAACCCAAGGCGATACAGCAATGCCACGCTACCCTCGTCCACCCTGTTTGTCATTCCAAGGGTGATGAAAATATGCCTCGCCAGACGTCATCCGACCGCGTATGCTATTAAACTGCGATGATGGCATGCCATGCTCGACGTCGTCTTACCGGGTATGTTGTTTAAGGGAGATGATGGCATGCCAAGCGTGACATCGTGCGACCCAGTGTATGTGGGCAAATTGCGATGAAGGCATGCCACTCCTGACATCATCCGATCGTATGTTCATTCCATAGGCTATGATGGCAAGCCACGCCTGACGTCGTCCAACTGGGTATTCATTTAAAAGGCGATTATAGCATGCCACGCCCGAATTCGTCCCACTGTATGTGCTGTCCAAGGATAAAGATGGCACGTCACGCCCGACGTTGTCTGACCGCGCATGCTGTCGAAGGGCGATGATGGCATGCCACACCCGACAGTTTCCACCCTGTGTATGCTGTCCAAGGGCGATGATGGACTGCAACTCCAACGTCGTCCTACTGTGTGTGCTGGAAAGGGGCTATGACGGCATGCCACGCCTTACTTAGTTTTATTGTGTATGCAGTCCAAGGTTGATAATGGCATGCCACGCCCGATGTCATCCTACTGTGTGTGCTGCCCAAGGGCCATGTGGTCATTCCACACCGGATGTCGTCCGACCATGTATGTTATCCAAGGGTGATGATTGCATGCAACGCCCGACGTCATCCAATCGTGTGTGCAGTATAAGGGCGTAGATGACAAGTCATGCCTAACGTCGTCCGACTGCGTGTGGTGCCCAATGGCGATGATGCCATGCTGCACCCGACGTTGTCCGACCGCCTGTGCCTGCTTATGGTGATGATTCATCCACGCCCGACCGTTGTTCGACCGTTGTTCTTTTCCCATGGCCATGTGGGAATGCCACCTCCTAACATTCCTCCAGACTCATATAGTGAAACAACTAATGTAAATGGCAATTATCATAACCGCACACGCCCGACGTCGTCTTAATCGTGTATGCTTTTCCAAGTGCAAATGATGCATGCCACATCGCAAGACTTTGAAACCGTTGTGTTGCATCCAATAGAAATTATGGCATTGCACTGCCGAGGTCGTCGACTGTGTGTTCTGGCCAAGGGCCATGATGGAATCCCACCCAGACGTAGTCCAACTGTGTTTTGTCTCAGGAGGGAAAGATAGCTTGCCACGCCAGAGTCATCCCAACCTGGTGCTCCCAAGGTGAAGATGCCATGTCACGCTCGACCTTCTCCAAGGTTTATATCCCACTTCAAATATGGAAATGCACGCCCGACGCGCCCATAACCGTGTGTGGCTTCCACGGGAGATGTATTATTGCCACGCTAACTCTCGTCTGATCGTTGTTCCATCCAAGGCGTATAACATGCCACGCTCGCGTCGTAGATAGTTTATGCTTTCCAAGGAGGGCGCTGATCTTATGCGACGCTTACATCATTCACCTTGTATGCCTTCCAATGCCGATGATGTCAGTTGCACTACCGAGGTCGGCCGACTGTTTGTGTTGGCTAAGGACATATGGTATACCACACGTTGCGTAGTCTGACCGTGTAATGCTATCCAAGGGTGATATTTCATGGCCACGCCTAAGTCTGTCCACCTTGTCTGTTGTCCAATGGCGAGGAGCATGTCACATCGCTCGACCGGACTCTCTGAATGTGGCTTCCCATGGCGATGGACTTGCATGCTACAAACACAACAAAAGCTACACAAACCCGAGTCACCGCCGTTTTGTTCGTGTGCTGCCAGGGCCATACTGGGAATGCCCACCCATCGAGTCTGATGTTTTTGTGTTCTACAATAACGATGATAACATGCACACTCGAGTCTCGTATCGTGTATGCTTTCCAAGGGGGCTGATGGCCATGGCACTCTCGATGGTCGTCTGACAATATCTGTCGCCAATGGCGATATGGCATGCCATTCCTTACAATCGTCCGCCCCTTTGTATGCTGTCAATTGTGATGATGGCGTGCCCACAACCCTACTGTATCTGACCGTGTTTTCTTTCCAAGGTAGATGATGGTGGCAATGACAACGTCCGATTCATTTTGATCGGAGTGTGTAATCCAAGGGCTGATGGCATTCCACGCATGGACATGTCTGACCGTGTATTATGCCTGGGCAATGATGGCATGCCACGCCGACGTCGTGCTAATCGTGTGGCTTTTACGGGAAAAGATGTGTATGCATGCCCAACGTCTGCCCGACGCTTCCGCTAGTCCCAAATGGGTGAATTAAAGGCCACTCCCGACGTCATCCACTGTGGTGTGCTGCCTGAGGGCCATGCAGCATTCCATGCCCGACGTGTCCGATTGTGTGTGCATTCCACGGGACATGATGGAATTACCCAACTGCCACATCGCCGACTGTGTGTGCTCACAATGGGCGATGATTGCATACCAACTCGACACGTTCATTCTTGGTGTGCATTTAAAAGGCGCTATAGTATTTCATGTTGATGCGGCGGACCTTCTGTTCTGTCGCCCAAGGGAAGTGAATGGAATTTATGCCCGACGGCGTCTGGCTTTTAGTGGAGTCCCAATAGCGATGATGCATTGTAAGACTAACCATCATCCACCCTGTTGCATTCCAAGGGTAATGTTCCCTGCCACGCCAGACCGTCCGACCGGGTATGCTCTCCCAAGGGTCGAATGATGGCATGGAACGTCTTGACATTGTCCACTATGTAGGCTGTCCAAGGGCGATTATGTCCTAACCAACACTTGTCTTGTCCTTTCTTCCTTTGTATGGTTTTTCAATTGTGAAGATGACATGCCACGCCCCAACTTCATCTTACCGGATGTTTCGTTTCCAAGAAAGAGTATGGCATGGCCCGCCTGACGTAGTCCATCGTGTATGATGTTCCAAGGCGAGTGATGGCATGCTATGCTCCGATGTAGTTAAACCGTGTATCGATTCCAAGGGCGTGATGTATCCAACGCATGAAATATTTTTACGATATTCTAGTCCAAGGGTGATTATGTCATGCCACGCTTGACGTCGTCCTACTGTGTGTGCTTATGGCAAGAGCAAAGATGGGCTCATCTGCCGATGTTCTCCAACCGCGTGTGTTGCCCAATGGTTGAATGGCATGCCACGCTCGATCTCGACGTCTCTGACCATTGTGTGTTCCCTAAGGTATGCAGCATGCCACGCCGACCGTGCCGATCTGTGTGTGGTGTCCCAAAAGGCAATGAGGCATCCACACCACGCCTTTGTCCGCTTGATTGGTTTTGCATTCCCAGGGAGAATGATGGAATTACCTACCGCGGACACAACATCGTCGACTTGTGTGAGCTGCACAAGGGCGATGATGTCATGCCAATGCCCGACTTGTCATCTGAGGTGTGCAGTCTACAAAGGCGAGAATGGCAATGCCACATCATTTCTTCCGACCGTCGGTTCTTTCCAAGCCGTAATGATGACATTTAATGGCCGACGTCGTCTAAGACTTCTTTGTACAGCCCCAGCATACATCCAGTGCCACTAACCTTCATCCGACCAGGGGTTTTGTTGCAGTCCAAGGGTGATGAGACAATCAAGCCCACATCATCCCGACCGTGTTTCTATCCTAGGCGATGATAACCATGCCATGCCCGACTCGTCTTACACCCGTGTATGCTGTCCCGGAGATGAGGCATCCAAGCCTGAACTTCGTGCGCCTTTGTGTATTTGCCAATTGTAATGATGGCATGCCACCACGACCTAATCCGATTGTTGTTTACTTCCATGGGCTATGATGGCACTTCCAGCCTACTTCCGTCAAACTGTGTATTCTTTCCAAGGGCAATCATAGCATCACACGCTAATTTCGTCCCCCCGTATGTCAGACCAAGGTAAGAGATGGCCGTCACGCCAGACTTTTTTCTGGAACTGTGTATGCTCTCCAAGGGCGATGAGGACTGCCACGACCAAACGTCGTCCCTCCTGTGTGTGCTGGCAGGCTATACATCATACCTACTCCTCTACTTAGTCTATTGTTTATGTTGGTCCAAGGGTGATAATGGCATGCCACGTGCCGTATGTTCCTCCGCTGTGTATGCTGCCCAAGGGCAATACGATCATTCCAACGCCAGACATAGTCCGCCCATATGTGGTCCAAGGGTGATGATGGCATGAAACCTACTCGGTCAAAAACCGTGTGTGCAGTCCCCCTACGGTGAGATAACATTCCACGCCTATACCGTCGTCCGACACGTGTGGTGCTACAATGCGTGAGGGCATGCCTGCCCCTGACGTTGTCCGACCCCTTGCGGCTTATGGCGATGATGTCGTGCCACGCCCAATGTTTTCTTCCCACTGTGTGTTCTTCCATGTCATGTTGGGCCATGCACGCCTTACATCCTCCGTCATAGTGTACTGTCCAAAGGGTGATATAACATGCCACGCCCGAACGTCGTCTGTCTATGCCTTTTCCCCAGGCCATGATATCATGCCACAGCCACCCCGACGTCGTGACGAACTGTTAGTAAGCATTCCGAAAAGACAATGAGGCTATCCACGTGCCCAGGTCATCCTAATGTGTTGCTGTCCCAGGGAGATATCTATAGCCACGCCCGAAGTCATCCCACGTGTGTGCTCTCCAAGGGTGAAGATGTCATGTCACACGAGACATTTCCCCCCCCTTTTTCCCAAATTTTTATTCCCTTTGCAATGATGAATGCCACGCCCTGACGGCATCAGATGTGTGGGGCTTCCACGGATGATGGTAGTATTGCCAACCTAACGTTGTCCGATCCGGATGCAATCAAGGCGAGGATAACATGGCCCCGCTCAACGCTTCCGATAGTGATTGCTTTCCCAAGGGCGATATAGTGCGACGCCCGACGATCGTTTCCAACCTTGTTTTAATTCATTCCAGTGCGATTAAGAGCATTGGCACGGCCGAGTTCGTCCGACTGTGTGGTGGCACGGGACATGATGGCATGCCACACTGTGACGTTATGACCGTGTATGCTTGTCCAATGGTGAATAATTCCATGCCACACCTGAGTTGTCATGTTTTATCTCTATCTCATGGCGAAGATGGCATGCACTCCGACGTCTGCATTTGCTATGCCCAATAGCGATGATTGCATGCCTAACGCCGTCAAACCGACCGTGCGTGCTGCCCCCAGTTTCATACTGGCTGCCATGCCCATCGTTTCTGATCGTTTGTGTTTTCAAGGGCGATGATACCATGCCACACTTGAGGTCATCCAATCATGTATTCGTTCCTAGGGTGATGATTGCATGGCACGCCTGACGTCGTCTGACCATTTAGTCTCTAAGGTCTATATGGCATGCCATCCTAACATCGTATCTACCCTTTTGTATGCTGTCCCAACTTTGTGATGAGGCGTCCAAAAGACGCCCGACTTTTTTCGACATGTTGTTGCTTTACAAAGGCGATTATGCAGCACGATCGAGGTAGTCCAACCGTGGTATGCAGTCCAATGTGATGATGTCATTCCAACACGCCCGATGTGTTCGAAACCCAAGTGTGCAATCCAAGGGACGATGCATGCATCCTCCACGACATTTCTACGCGTGTATTGTTTCCATGGGCGATGATGGAATGTCCACGGCTGACTGTCGTCTTTTCGTGTGTGCTATCTAGGAAAACCTTAATGTGTCTGCCCGACGTTCGTTTGACCTATCGTGTGCTGCCCAATGGTGATGATGGTATGGCCACGCCGACGTCATCATCCTACTGTTGCTGCTAAGGGCCATCCGACTGCCATGCCCGACGGTCCTAATCTGGTGCTATCCAACGGCAATGATGGCTATAACAACTCCCGACGTCGTCCGATTGTGTGTGCATCAAAGGGCGATGATGGAATTGCCACGTCAACATGCGCTCCGAACCGTGGTGTGCTGGCACAAGGGCGTTATGGATTGCCACGCTCGACATCCGTTCATTCTTGTGTGAAGTTTAAAAGCGATGATAGCATCCTACTTTGACGTCGACCTACTAGGAAATCCAGACCGTTGTGCTTGTCCAAAAGGCAAGATGGCATTTAACGGCGCGTCGTCTGAGCCTTTTTGTTGGAGCCCAGGGCATGATATCTATTGTACTCACCATCGTCCAAACCATGTGTTCAGTCCAAGGGTATGATTACTTGCACGCCACACTCGTCCGACCGTGTATGCTAATCCACAGGGCGCTGTGGCATGGCAAACCCCCGACATTGTCCGACCCTCTGATGTTTTCCAGGGCGATGATGTCCTACGCACCGCACGTCGTCCTTGTTATCCTTTTCCGTTTGTATGTTGATCATAATTATGATGGCATGCAACGCCCCCATCTCAATCCGCCGTGCGTGTCTTCCAAGTACGCTTATTATTATGCCAATCGCCATGACGTTATTCTTCCGACCGTGTTAATGCTATCAATGGCGATTATTTGCATGCTCTGTACTCTTTCTCCTCTACTCCTTTCTCCCGATATCGTTCAAAAACCGTGTAGCAGTCCCAAGGGCGATGATCGGTATGACCACGACTTCTTTCAACGTAGTAAAAAAATTGCTGTCCACGGGCGTGATGGCAATGCCACGCCTGACGTCGTCCTACTGTGTGTGCCTTTACAAGATAAAAAGATTGGGAGCACATGCCCCGTTGTCAACCGCGTTGCTCCAATGGTGATGATGGCTTCAGCCACAGACGTAATCGGACAGATGTGTGCTGCCTAAGGCCTTTGGCATCGCCACCGTTCGACGTGTCCGATTGTTTGTGGTATCCAAAGCATGATTGCATAGCACCCCCATTGAGGTGCATTCCAAGGGGCGATGATGGCATACTTGCGGACAAACAATCGTCCGACTGGTAGCTGCACAAAGGGCGATTATCCTACCAGCCCGACCGTCGTCCATCCTGTATGCCTCCGAAGGCGATGATGGCGTGACAACCTCAAACGTCATCCGAACCATCGTGTTTTCCAAGTGTAATGATGACATTTAATTCTCGACGTAGTCAGCCGTGTAAGCCTAAGGCGATACTATCATGGACACCGCTAAACCTTCCTCCGACCATGTTTGCAGTTCAGGGTGATGATAACATGCCACTGCCAGGCGTCATCCACGCCGCGTAATGGCTATGCCAAGGGCGTGGATGGCATTCCATTACGACATAATCGAACCAATTTATTTTCCGGAATGATGGCCGCCATGCCGACTTGTCCTATCGTGTGTGCTGCCAAGTCAGATGGCATGCCACGCTTCACGTAGTCCAACGGTTGTATGACTATTTAAGGGAAATAATTCATGTGCTCACGCCCGACAATGTCCGACCTTGTGTGGTGTCCAAGCAATTGGCATCCACCCCGACTTCATCTATCTATGGTCGTTCTTTGTGCGATGATGTCATGCCACATCTCACGTAGGTCGACCGCGTATGCATCAAGGGTGATGATGGCATGCCACGCACGATGTCTTACGACTTGAGTATGCGTCAAAGGACATGATGGCATGCCAAGCCACGACATCGCCTGACCATGTTTTGGTGTCCTAGAATGCATGTCATGCCACGCCCTACTTCGTCCAATCGTGTGTGGCGTTTCCAAGAGCAAAGATTGTGCGTCATGCCCGACGTCGGCCAAAAACGGCGTGTACTGCCCAAGAGTGATGATGGCAATTTCGCTCTCGACATCATTGACGCTGTGTGCTGCCCAGGGCCATGCGTGCATGCCACGCCCTACGTGTCCCGATTCGTGTTGGGGCTATCCAAGGGAAATGATGGCATACAACTCCCATGTCGTCCCATCGTGTGTTGCTTCCAAAGGCGATGTGGCATTGCCACGACCAAATCGTCTGCTTTGTGAGCTGCACAAGGGGAGATGATGGCCGTCTTTCGCCCGACGTCCGTTCATCCCGTGTTGGCAGTCCAAAAGTCTATGGATGGCATGCCCCATGACCGTCGTCCGACCGTCGTGCTGTCCGAAACGACTGAATTCTTTAACGCCTCCACTCGTCCGCCTGACAAGTTTTGCAAGAGCCCAAGTGAGATACTAGCATTGTCATTCAAAACCGTCGCCCGACCCGTTGCAGTCCAAGTGAGATAACATGACATGCCGACGTCCATTCACCGCTAGCTATCCAAGGTTGATGATTGCAATGCCACATGATGCCCGACCTTGTCCGACCTATGTATGCTTCCAAGGGCCGATTTGGCCTGCCATGCGCGACTTCGTCCTACCGTGGTGCTG
>JAKWJA010000663.1:0-17384 GCA_027704765.1 Solanum habrochaites
GGAACAAAACTATTCCAACAAACCTTGAACCAACTGAGCCTACTATATAGCTCTGGGAATGTGCATGATTATTAGCGGCTACAAGGAAAAAAAAAAGATTCTCTAACCGAAATGATCGAGGACAAGGGAAATGTAGCACAAGCACATATAAAACCAAAACTTTAGAACAAAAAACAAGTGAAAATGCTAAGCCTTAGTGTGGTGATCTGGGGGAGGGTAGAGTGTCGCATCCATACACCTACATTGTACAAATAGAGAGGGTGGTTTAGGATAGGCCCTTCCACTTAAAAAAAAAAACAGGATTGCAAGCAGTAAGGAGAAATGCAGAAATGAGATAATAAATGAGAATAAAAATTGGTAGTTGAGAGTAATGAGATAAATACAAATGAGAGAATAGAGAAGGAAAATGAGAGAGTAGAAATTATTGAAGAAAAAAAAAAATTAATTAAAATGAAAATGAGAAAAGAAATATTGAGAAAAAATATGGAGGTGAGGAAAATGAGAATATAAGAAAAATGAAAAATTGAGATGAGGAATTGAGAGGAGTGAGAAATGAGGAAAATGAAAAAATTGATGAAATGAGAGTATGAGAATGATGAGTATAGAAAAAATAAATGAGAAAATGAGAAATATGGCATTGGAGGAGAAAATGAGATGAGAATTGAGAAATGAGAGTTAAAAAAAATAAAAAAAATGAAAAAAACGGGAAGAAATGAGAAAGAAATACATGATGAAGAATGGTAAAAGTGAATTGAGGAGAGAGTGAGATTAGAAAATAAAGGAAGAAATGAGAATCGAATAAAAAAAATAGAAATGGAGAGTAGATAAAATATGAGAATTGAGAAAAGGAAAAGGAGAGAAAAGAAGGGCAAATGAGAGAAGAAAATAATGAGGAAAAATGAGAAATGAGTAAGATGAGGAATAAAATGGAGATTGAGATGAAAGAAATGGAGAGAAATGGAGAATAAATTTTGGGGAAAAATATCAATACGAAGAAAATGAGAGGAAGAAATGAGAAGAAAAGATGAGACGGGATCGAAAAAAAGGAGATGGCACATCGAAGGGGTGGGGGGGGGGGGGGGGAAGACAATGGATGAAGAAAAGAGAGGGATGGAAGGGTGGAGGAAAAGAATAAAAGAGAGGAGGAGGAAGAAGGGAGGAAGAAAGAAATTAAAAAATATAATGAGAAACAAAAATAATGAGATGATGAGAGTAAAAATAAAGTGGAGATTCATAGAAGAAATAAAAATGAAAATAAAATATTGAGAGAAATATTAAATTTTGAGAAGGGGGGGGGGGGGAAAATGAGTAAAAATGAAATTAAAAAAATGAATGAATGAGACCGAAAAATAAATGAGAAAAAGAGAAAAATAAATTATTAGAAGAAAAATTGAATAAAAGAGAAAAAAGAAATTAAATAAAGAGAAAATTGGAGGAAACCCCCCACCAGAGAAGTTGGGAGGAAGAGAGAAATATAAACAATGAAAAGGAGACACGACCGAAAAAGGAATAATGAAGAGACAATAATGAAAAAACGGAGCAGGAAAAAAAAAGGAAAGATAGGAGGAGAAGGAGAGTGCAGGACGAGGAAAAATAAAAAGAAGAGAAACAAAAGGAATTGAGAAAAGAATTAGAAATGAGAAGAAAGATGGATGAGTAAATAGAAACGGGAAAGAATAGAAAAAGGAAATGGAGAAATGAGAATTGAGCGGGAAGAAATGGAGGAAAATGGAGAAATGAGAAAAATATGATAAAAAATGAGAAATAGAAGGAAAAGAAAAAGAAATGAGGTGATGAGAAATTGAGAGAAAATGGAAATTATTAATAATGGAGATGAAAAAAATTAAATGAGAAAATAAAAAAATGAGAATGAGAAAGAAAAATAAGGAGAGTGAGGAAAGGAAAAATTGAGAAATCATGAGAAGGAAGGGAATGAGAAAAATGAGATTAGAAAATAGAAATAATGGACAAATAAAATATGTGAGTAGAAATGAGAATGAAAGAAAATGAAGAATGAGAATGAGTGGAAAAAAAGAAAAAGGAAATTGAGAGAAGAAAAAATGAGAAGGAAATTGAGAATTACATTAATATGAGAAGAGAGGGAAACATGAGATAGGAGATGATTTAGAAAATTGAGAAGTCTGAGAGAGGAAAGAAAATGAGAGTAAGAATTAGAGTAAAAGTTGAGATGAAGGAAAACGGAAACTGAGATGAGCATAAAAGGAAGGAAAAATAAAAAAAAGAAGGAAGGAATGAGAAAAATGAGAGAACAAAAATTCTTAGAGAAATTGCGCAGGATGAGATATGAGAGAAAATGCGATTTGAATAAATTAAAGGAGAAGAAAATGAGAAAAATATAATGATAATAATATGAAAAAAGAAAATTGAGACAGAAAAATAAGAAATTAAAATGAGCAATTAAAACTAAGAAAAATTGTGAATGAGCAGAATAAATGAGAAATGAGAGTAATAAAAATGAGATGAGAGAGCTTTTGAGATGAGAAAGAGGAAATGAATGAGAATGTAAAGGGAGGGGGGGGGGGGAAATGAATGAGAATTGAAATATGGAATGATATGAGAATAGAAAATATTTTGGGATGAGAGAAAATGAAGGTAAAAGTGAGGAAAGGAAAAATTTTGCAGTGAGAGAAAGGGGAAGGAAGGTAGTAGTTGAGGATTGGAGAGAAGAAAGAAAAAAGAGGGAGAAAGAAGAAAATTGAAATATGAATGAGAGAGAGAGGAGAGGAGGATGAGAAAAACTAGAATAAGAAAAAGGAGAAATGAGAGATAAGGAGTATGAATGGATAAAGGAGAAAGTGAGAGAAAAAAAAAAGAATATGAGAAAATAGAAAGAAGGAAAAAATGAGAATAAGAAAAAAAGAAAAAATAATAGGAAAAAGAAATAATAAATTTATAGAAAAATAAAAATATAAATAACTAAGAAAAAAAAGAAATTAAATTGAGGATAGAGAATGAGGAGTTACAATTATGAGAGGAAATTGATTGAGCAAGAAACAAAAATGAGAGAAAAATGAGAAATGAGAGTTATAGATAAAGGAAGAAGGAAAATGAGAAACAACTAAAATTATAAAATTGAAAAAAAAAATTTGAGATGAGAAAATTGTTAGACATGAGAAGGAGAGAAAATGAATGAAATGAGAAAAAATGAGAAAAAGATGAGATGAGAAAAAAATCTGAGAAAAAAAGATATAATGAAAATGAGATGAAAAATGAGATAGGGGAAAAAAAAAAGATGCATGAATGAGAAAGGAGAAGAACTTGAAAATTGAGAGGAATGAATAAATTTTATGGAGCGATAATTGAGATAAGAAAATTGGAGAAAATTACTGAGGATAAGAAAAAAAAAAAAGTGCAAAAAATGAGAATGACATTGAGAGGAAAAAGAAATAAAATGAGAATGGAGAAATGAGAGTAAAAAAGGAAATCAATGAGAAATGGATGAGATGGAGATATTGATGAGGAAATGAGATGAATAAATATTAGAAATGAAAATAATTAACTATGAAATATTGAATGAGAATGAGAATGGAGAGAAGAGAAATGAGAAAATTGTTAAAAAAATGAGAGTATGAGATAAATGAGAGTTGAGATGAGAAGAAAGGAAAATGTGAGATTGCGAAAGAAAAGAAAAAAAATAAAAAATAATTATAAAGAAAAATTGAGGAGGAAAGAAAAAAAATAAGGAGGAGTAAGAAATGAGAATTATGGAAAAATGAGGAAAATAATATGAATGAGATTGAGAGGAAATAAAAATTGAGAAAATAAAGGTGATGAGTAGTATTGAAGAAGAGAAGAAGAAAAATTGGGAAATATTATAATGAGGAATTGAGTTGAATAAAATAATGACAAATTAATGTTATATAGGAGAAGGGGAAAATATGAGATAAAAATATAGGGAGACATGAATAAATGAAGGAAAAAAAAATAGCAAGAAAATTAAGGAAAAATAAATGGAGATTATTGAGTGAGATAAATGAGAATGAGATAGTATGATATGAGATGAGAGGTATTTGAAAACAGGGGGAGAATAGGGAATGGAAATGAAAAATGAGATAAATAAATTTGATAAATTTGAGCATGAGAAATTTGAGAGTAGGTAGTAAAAAAAAAAATTTAAATATAAAAAATTTAAATAAAAGAAATACTTGAGAAGGAAAGAGGGGGGGGGGGGGGGGGGGGGGGGGGAGAAAAAAAAATTTGCGAATTTTGAGAGTAAGAAGAAAAATAAATAAGAGAAGTTGCGATATAAAATGAGAGAGAAAAATGAGATTATGCATGAGATATAAGGAAAATGAGCAATGGAATTGGAGAGGATTAAATAAATCAATGAAAATAGAAATGGAAGAGAAGAGAAGAAAGAAAAAGAAGAAAATGGAGAGACTAAATTGAATAATGCTCCTGAGCTAAATGAGTAAAATGAGAGTACAAATTAGCGAAATCAAAAAGTTTTATATTACAATGCGAACAGCAGAAGAGAGAAAATGAGCTGAAAAAGAAAGGGTATTGAAAAAGAAAAAAATGGAGAATAAAAATAATATGAGAATGAGGACAAAGAGGAAAAAAATTGGAGAACGACAGGGAAAAGAGAAAAGGCAAAATATGAGATAAGGAAGAAAATTAAAAAAAAATGAGAAAAAAAAAAGGGAAAAATGAGAAAAGAAAATGAGGTAAAATTGAAAAAAAGAAAAATGAGAATAAAGAAAAAAAACAATGGGAAAAAAGAAATAATGAGAATATGAGAGTAATGAAATGAAAAAATGAGATTGAGAATGAGAAAATTAATGAGAAGTTTGAGAAAAAATAAATTGAGAATGAGAATGAGAAGAGCTCTGGACAATGAAGCAAAAAAAATATTGAAGATAAATGAGAAAAATGAGAATGATTGAGAGAAAAGAAAATTGAGAATGAGATGAGAATGAAAATAATGAGAGTAGTAGCACACAATGAAATATGTGGAAATTGGAAGCGCCAGAGACACAACATTACATAGGAAAAGAATAGTTAATGACAATAAAATAATGCACGCTATAATGTAACGCGCACACACACAAACTACTTGAAGAAAACACCAAGTTAATAACTAAAAATCCAAAAAAAAACAGTTGCAAATGCCCTCAAGTGATTACCTGAAATGATAATGACCCAATCCATGTTTGACACCCCACTTAAACTCCCCTGTATAACTGCTTCCATCTTCACAAGTATGAACCCCATGTCCATGACACTGCCCGTTACACCATTCCCCTGCATATATATCCCAGTATAAGGAACCTATCATCCAACTCCATGTCTCGAATCCCTGCCTGTATTGCCCCCTAACCTGCCCCTTTCGACCACGTTTCCACCCCATACCATAATTTTCCATCTATCCAGTCACCTTCATACCTCCCATTCAAACGATAGTAATAAACCCCACTTCCTGAGCATTTCCCTTTATGAAATTCACCCTCATACACATCACCATTGCTGTAAACTTGCACCCAACAACCTGAAACTGGTTTCCTTTCTTGTTTAGGCTTTGAACCAATTGACCAAACAACTGAAGGTCTAGACTTTGAGGCAGTAGGTGATGAATGAAGATTGATAGACAAAGTTCTAGCAAGAAATATGCGGATAGAAGGAACACAAGGGAGAGCAACACAAAGTGAAACCACAAGAAAAGCAATTACAGCCACAATAAACAGAAAGTAAATAAAAGAACCCCAGTAATGAGTGGAAGTCAACAAGTAAAGAGAAGGCAAAGACAGAAATATAAAAGCTTCAAAGAACTCAACCAAAGAAGCCTGACCAAAAGAGTGATGAAGGAACCTTAAAGTGATTCTTTTTGTAGCTAACAACACAGGGATAGAACAAGGACATAGAAAAGACTGATTTGATGAAGAGCTAGACTTCAACACAGTAGCTTTGAAATGATTGTGTTGTACTTGTTGGTTAACAGACGAAGATGGGGTTGGGGAATGATAAAGATTAGAACTTTGAGACATTATTGGCCTTTTATGAGGTGTTGACAAAAGGGTTTTTCCTGGTGACTGATTCTGGCAAATTGGTTCATCCCTAAAGTGAATCTGATTGGTTGAAGAATCTGGTGATGGGATCTTTGTGATTGGCGATTAATCTTGCAAAAAAATTTTCAGAGGGTTTGTTGACTGATTTGGATAAAGATGGAGTTGATATTGTTTTTGATGGAAGAGTGAAAATTGAGAAAGGTCACTGTGTTCTTGACTAATCTGAAATTCAATATTCTTCTGATGCATTTAAACATAAGCTAAAAATGGAAACTTTTTGTTTTTTCAACTCAAAAAAGTTTCAATTTTTTTTTTCAATTCTTATATAGATTTGTGATCTATTTCTTCTGTAAGTATTTGTGCTTTTACAAGTTTTCTGGTTTTGATAATGGCGGTCTAAGATTATTGTACTTGGTTTTTTTTTTTTTTTTTTCAAGAAGACAAGACCCAAAGTGGGGTTAAAGCAGAAGCAAAAAAAATTTAAAGAAGGATAAGGGGGATTATTTTAATTGGTTTTTATTTATATTTATATATATATTAGAAAGAATACCCATAATATTGATGCATTTACTTACTGCCATTAGGCTTTTGGTTATCACATAAACTCAAAATATTCTACTGTGAACCCAAAATGTTTGGGAAAATGTTAACATAGGTACCTAAATGATTGAAGAAATGTAAACAAGTCCCTAATGTTATACTACCTAATGTCAAGAATTTCTTAAGCTAATGATGGATAAAGTGAATGAAAATTTTCGAGATTTAAGGTTCGAATCGTAGTATATATGGAAGAAGTTAAGTGATTTTTTCGATCTGTTTAAGATTTAGTGGATAAAGCTATTCGATATTTGTGTTGGTATGAAGTAATATGAATGTTGTAATGACAGTTAATGAGGTCGCCGCGCAAGTTGACTCGAATATTATCGATTAAAAATGATAGTTGATGTTGGCTTACTTCTAAAATGTAATTGCTTGATGGTTATAGGTGCAAGAGTGCAACTATGATTTATTAGCTTGATTTAATAATTTTGATATCTTATAAGAAAAATGTTAATATTAAGTGTATGTCTTATTTGAAAAAAATGTTAGTGATCGATTAATTGGTCTTTTTATAACAAGTTTAATAGCTACTCTATTTTTTTCTATGTAATTACTAGGTGATCGAAAATTCTAGTATAAGTCACTTTTTTTGTTGTTTTTATTTATTTAAAAACTCGATAATTTAAATTTTGCGTTGAAAATCAAACTCTTAAAGTTTTAAGAAATGTTCTATTTAAAAAAAAGTGTGTTTCCTATTAAATTTAACTTCATTTTTGAAACTCAAACCTTTATTGATGGCACTTAGGGCCCTATCTTTAGCAATATCCATGATTAAGAACAGGATATCGTCTTTCATCAAGATTTCTTTTAATTCTAATAATAGTCGATATTGAAAAAAAAAAAATCTTTTTTGACTCACACATATATTTTTTACAACGTTATATATTAAAAAAATTATAAAAATTATAACTCTACTAATAATAAATATATCTATTTTTCATTTATTCTTGTGGTATATAGATAGAATATGTAGCTAACTGTCAAAAGTTCGAAACATCATATTCTTATAATTAATTATATAATTAATTAAGGAGTTTTTGTTTGAAAAGCCATAGATAATCAAGATGTAGACGCATTATTATATTAATAATTAATATGATAATGTAAAAGACGTATAAGAAAATGAAAACGTTAATCATTAACAGATTCTTTTTATCAATTGCACTAAGTCAACATCTATTCTCTATAGTCACAAATATTTTGGAATCCTTAATTTCTCTTAGTTGAGGCTTATACGCAATATAAGTACATCAAAAAAAAATCTTAAATTAATCGTAAATTAATAGTTTCATTTTTAAATTATTGAACAGTTTAAAAATACTCATCTATTAACTAATGCAACATAAATACATCCCTGATTCTTCAATACGGATGAAATACAATCTTAATTTTTTGTCAAGTTTAGGGGTGCTTCCAACACTTCTCTCGACTTTTTATTAAGAATAACATGTCATACAAGAGTTCACTAATAAAAATAATTTTGCTGGACAACAAAAAAAAAGAAGGGGGCCTATCTCGTCTCCTCCCTGTGTGCCCCAAAAATACGCACGAGCCAAGAAAGATAAAAATGTAACACAAAACGTCAACAGACAACGTCGAAAAAGCACAATTGCACCCAATTCAGGTGTTCTTGCTTTCATTCCCTCCTCCTCCCTCCCTTTCTCTCTAAACGCCCTTCCTCCCCCTCCCCTCCATTCTCGCGTTAGACTTTTCCCACTGCAAATCTACGTCCCCCCTCACTCTCCCCCCCCCCCCCCCCCCCATAAAAAAAAAAACCCACACCCCCCCCCCCAAAAACCCCAAACACCCCCCCCTCTCCTCTTTCCCTTCCCAAAGAGTGCTAAAATTTTTACTGCATTAATTAAATGTCATTTGTTCCAATGTCCCTAAAGGTTTTTGAGATAGAAACAAAAAGTGTTAATTGCAGTTAAATATACATATTTAGCGATATTTAAGAATTAATTCCCGCTAATAATCATTTTTTATGTAGTGACTTGAGATCACATGACATGTATGTGGCAGATCGGGGGTGTTTCTAAGTTTAGTTAGTCAAGTAGAGTGGTATTTTTAAAACGGTCAATAATTCAAGGACGAAACTAACAAATGTTTTCAACTCTTCTCTGGAAAAAATAGAGGTAGCGTATTAATTCACGTGATAAAACAATCTTTTCTTGAAAGAAAAATAATAAGATCATTTGGTTGACGTATTTCTTTTACCAACATGAATTATGACCGGATGATTAGAATTTCTCCTCCTTAATTAAAGGTTTTGGATGTGTTCGTTTCCCTGAGAATGAAGAAACAAAAAAGACAACAAAAAAGAACCCCCTGTGAAAAGTGTGCAACCTCGAAATAAACCTTACAATAGTGTAAATTTAAATTTATCGAATCCTATGCACATTTAACACTATACATTTATAGTTTTTAATAGCCATCTGAGTACATCATCCATGAGAAAGCAAAAGTTTTAATTAACGTGATTACTAAATCCACAAGATTAATAATTCAAAAAAAAAAAATGCAACTGCATGCAAATGTGTTCTTTTTTCTCACATATTTTTCTTATAGTTTGGTTAAGTAAATCAAATTACTTATTAATTAAATGCTATACCATCATAACAACGAGCAGGTCAACACATATCATACATTATATTATTTTTAAAAAAAAAAATATAAGTTGTAACATAATCTATTAGGATTTTGATATATAAAATATTTTATAAACTCAATAATTTGGGTTTGACAAAATCCAAAATCTTAATATCGTTTTATTGTGTTAGGTGAAATATATTATGTTGGAGAGAATATTTCTTGAAAATATTTCCATATATAAAATGTAATAAAAATCAAAGATTACTTGTCAACAAAGGAAATACCAATTCAAATAACACTAAAATTAATTTCTTTCCTTTTCTTTTTCTCTAAAAACATTTAATGTAAAAATTACTAAAGCATACTTCTTTTTCAATTTATGTTACGTGACATTATTTGATAAGTCGTAAAGTTTTAAAAATAAAAATAGATTTTGTTATGTTTATCAAATTTATCTTAATAAAGTCACTTTAGAAGTTATTTTTAGTTTTTTTTTCTTTGAATAAATGTTAAAGGGGGGGGGGGGGGGGGGGGAACCCCTTTTTTTTAAAAAGAATTAAAAATGAAATTTGTATCATTAAATAGTTATAAAATAAGGAAATGTAATATTCTATTTGAAACAGACTAAAAAAAGAAATATCATATAAATTAGAATAAAAACATATTTACTAATTAATATAAGAAAAGATAAGAATTATAACGTGTAAAATTAATTAATATAAGAAAGATAAAGTAAAAGTGTAAAAATGCTTTTATTGTTTTTATTACTAAAAAAAAACCTAAACTCCATGCTTCGGAATATATTGTTTTTTTTTAAAAATCAACTCTAAAAAAATAAATCGATGCTCAAAATATTTGTTTTACTATTAATAAAATTTAGGGACTAATTTTACTTAAGGCTGGTGTAACAGAACCTAATCTATTGTTTTATGACGCAAATTTATATCGATAAATCACACCAAGATACGTTATTGTTGTCCCGCTTTTTCTCAAAGAACAATTCCACTATAACGCATATTTTGACTTTTAATTAATTACTTTTTTTAAATAAAATAAGAAAAAACATGTTTGTGGCAATTTTGAAATTGGCACAAATATCGAGGTGAAATATTTGAGATTTATGGTCCCAAATCCCAATGCATTTGCTTAGCGTATTCTCTTCTTTGCATCTCTTACGGGTAACGACAAGAGTAATAAAGGCCCATTTAATAAGGCCCAAGCCCATATTAACGGTTTTTAAGATCCAAAAAATATGCCGCCAAAACCAAACCCGGGCCCACTCTCCACATTTTTTCCTAATTAAAGAGCTCTTACCTTTTCCTTTTTTCTTTTCGAAAATTATTTGCGGAAATAATCTCTTATGATCATTTTTAAATTAAATAATTTTTTTAAAAAATATGTTATTAAAAATAAGTTTCTAAAGAATGGTGAAATTAAATTTCTCATATTTCTATTGTCGTATTTTTTTTTTTAATTTTTGTAATTATTGATGAAAAATAATGTGTGGTCAAATATTTAAAAACCTTCTTATCAAGATAACAACTATTGTAATGGATCAAAAATAGATGGAAGGGAAAAGGTTACATTTGAAAATACTTCATAAAAGTTGCTTATCATTAAAATATTATTCGATTTATGGATAATATCATACAACTTATATATATAATATATATAGAATATATATATATATATCTTATATTAGTTTTATTTAATTTGTTTAAAAATATCGATTCTAAAAAATTTATTAAAATAATCTTTTTTTTATCTTGGCTAAAAAATAAATTTTTATAAAATATCATAATTTGTAATCTGGTGAGAACAGACTTGTTTTTTTTATACATCAATTTTAGAGTCATAACCAATTATGTTTTTATTGTGATTGGATGTCTTGTCTAGTTGCATAATTTATTTAGTTTTAATTGTAAATTAATTATAAATTGTAATGTAAAATTTATATAGCCCACCAAGCCAAATAGATACCTTTGAATTTTTTTTATTTTTTTTTATTAAGTTTGTCCTTTACTAGTACTCAATTAGTGATGAGAATATTCGATTGAATTAACAAGTGACTTGTTAATAATTAGATATTCATAACAATGAAAATATACCAAATAAATGTCCAATTATAATTTATAAAGTATACTTATAATGTGAAATCTAGTTATAAGGTTTGTTTTTGCACATAAAAGTACAACTCTCTTTAAGTTATGTGGTTTTATTTTTCATAATCAGCTCAAAGTTCGACTAATAAATTTTTTTTTGTTTGACAGATTTTACTTTTGGAGAGTAAATTATTTTTTTATTAAAAACAATATTATTTCAGAATTTGAGTCTGAGATCCGCTCGATTCAAGAACATTGAATGCTTACTAATTAACTATGAACATTGATTGTCTTTTTTAAAAATTGAATCAAATTAAATTTTACTATTGTTCACTTCGTCCCAAAATTATATTTGCTTCTGGTGAGCTCATTTGATTAATTTTTAAAGCGAAATCAAATTAAGTTTTTTTAGATATTCGAAAACGATATAAAAAATATATAGAAGATGTTATTCTTTCATATTAGTATGTGTGAAAAATATATATTACGATATTAATTAAATTTTATTTAATTTCATTCTCAATAAAAAAAAGTATTTTGTGACAAATAAAGTATAATGTAAGTTAAAAACACTTCATATATATGCATTGATGTAATGAACATTTTCCTTTTAACTTTTCAAGATTACATTCGGATCACGTGGTCAACAGTCGATTTTCTTATAGTAAAGCAAAGATATTTATTATATCTTAATTAACACTAATTAATATTAAAAGTTGTCACTAATATTAACAGTTCACGTGCTTTCCAATAAATTATTGTGCAAAGTTCAATTTCTTAATTTGAAAAGGATAATTAGGACCACAATTCAAATATAGGATAATGCAAATGCAATGGATAATAGATTTTTTTTTGTTATACAATTTAAGATTATTTTCTTGCTTTTTAAGCATGTTTCGTTCATCATTATTGTGACATGTTCATTACAATAAATATAAGACAATACTATTAATAAAATAAGTTCAGGGGGTAATAGAACCTTAGTATAGTATAAGTGTGTCTCTGAGATTTCGGGCATAGATTGAGGGGGTACTTGGGCATTATCCCTTTTTTTTTGCCGATATTTTGTATTTATTTTAAAATTTATCTAATTTAAATTTACATAAAAAGGATTTATTTTGAGATTAATTACTCCCATTATCATAAACGATTTTATATTCAAAAATTTAATTTAAATAACATTAAAACCACATAATAATAGGAAAAATGTATATATAGGCAAACTAATAACCTAAATAAATGGATTAGCTAGAGTTTGATTTAAGTGTGCTTCCAATCAACATTTGCAAAAAATTGTCAGGCGCCTCCTCCAAAAATATATCGCTTGCGCACTCTCCTCCATTCTCTCGCCGCTTCCTCCCTTTTTATAGCAACACCAGTGTAATCAAAATTGTTTCTAATTGTATAAAGCATAGAAATTGTATAAGTCATATATTTTTGTTTCCCTCTTTCATATCTCTCTCGCCCCCTCCCAACTCTCACTCGCCACTCTCGCCTTTCTCACTATACAAATAGAGTGAATGTGAAATTGCGTTTCTGTTTGTATAAAGCGTGAGAAGATTGTATATGACACAGCAAGTACATATATTTTCGTCCTACTACCACAGGTAATTATACAATAAAAATATTCTCCTGCCCATTTCTTTGCCTTCCTCTCTTTCTCGTTTTATACAATTTTCAATTGTATCTAATTTTCTCTCTTTCTGGTTTTATACAATTCCGTTCAATGGATATTCCTTGTCAAGTCTCTTTTGTGGAGTTTGCTCTTTTCTCATTTTATACAACTCAAATTGTCTGTAATCGTTCTATACACTATAATATACAATTCGTTTTATACATTTCAGTTTTTATACAGTTCTCTGCCCAAGTGTCTTTCTCGTTTTCTTGTGTTTTATACTTCGTTTTATACAATTTGCTTCAACTGTATACGGTATAGCGAATGTACATTTCTTATTGGTCTATGACACCAATTATACAAACTTTGCTATAAATAACAAATATAATTTTTTATTTGCTATATGTAACAATTACCCTATACAATATAGGTGATCAATGGGATAATTTTTTATTGTATAGGTAAGTCATATATATATATATATTAAATCTAGGGGGTGAATTTCTTCTATAACTCATTAATTACTTTTTGTATACGATGGGTTCAAAATTAGAAGGTTAAAAAGCTTTTTGATATATTTTAGTTACATATTACATAATTAAATATTTTTAAAATTTTGTGTTAAATTAAATATAATTAAATAAATTTAAATGGAGTACAAAAATTTCATATCCTATTATCAAAGCACACTAGGTTCAGGAGATCTTTAAAAGAACGACTAAATTAAAAGAATAAATTATTATTTATTTAGGATAAGAAAGAAAGAGAAATAATCCATCTAGTCAGTTTTAAAAAAATTATATATTTTCTACTTAGCAATAAATTAAGTATAAATATTTATTTTCATTTTAATAAAATAGAGTCAACGTAATAGCTCATTTAAATTATAAATTTTAATTTTTTCAATTAAATTTTTATATGTTTAATTAAATAGACAAACACCTTCACAATTAACACGAAAACACAACTAGGGACACTTATTTTTTTTTCCTATTTGATTCACCTTTTTTTATATTTTGGGGCCAGTTGATTAATTATTAAATGCTGACAACTAACATGTTACAATGTATTCAATATATATTAGAAAGACATAATTGAAGGGCCACAAATTTGAAGGATCTATGTTTGTGTTTGATGAGATAACGGCGGATTCCGAAGTTTAGGTATAAATATTAATAAAAATTGAAAATGATATTAATTTTTAAATTTAACCAAAACGGTTAAAATAGCGGGTAGAAGCTCAGGCGATTTTACTTATCGACAGAATTAAATCTTAGAACATCAACGATTGCTAAATTTTTAATAATTTTTTTAAATAAAATTAATTAATCGCTCCGTACTCATATATAGAGTAGGCTTGACTACTTTGCTCCATTGAACAACCTATAAATCGTTGTATATATTTGTCTTCAATTCAAAATTATAATGTATTTGAGATTGACATTACTGTAGCCAATCGATTGATGTACCTAGGAAGCTATAATCACATCTAACCACTAATATTATGGAATTAATTATATCTAGTATATATATGACATCTCGATATTTTAATTTATTTTAGATATTATATAGAGATATCAAAAAATGAGAGCCCGATTGAGTTTTGACCTGTTAAAAAGATTTAATAATAATATTCGGGTCATCACTATTTTATGTTGTTAAATTGATTTCTTACTTTAATCAGTTCGTCATAAATATTGATAGTTATTTTCTTAAAATATTATTAACTAAATAATATATATTTTTATAGTTAATCTATACACATATTGAAATAGTTTTGTGTTATATAAATATTCTAACAATTTTTTTATCGTTTAATTTATCTACATTATCTTTTAAATGAACTGACTTTTATTATTACAATTAAATTCCTACTCAACCCACCAAAACTTGCAGCATTCAAATTATCCTTTGAGCAAGCATAACACATAAAAATATTATCTATTTAATAGACTGAACATTCAAAAGATCTACATAATGTTGTGACATAGTATACGAAAAAGAAAAAAAATTCTTGAAAAGTCATTTTTAGAGTCCACATTGCGCCTTTTTGGTCTCATCTAAAAAGCTGGTCAAATGACTTAAAAGCTGATTTTTGACTTATTTAGTTGTTTGTCCAATACTCAAAATGCTTATTTTAAGTTAAAAAAACTTATTGTAGCCCACGTTAAAAGTTGGGGTAAGGTGCTTTTTTCTTTTTAGCTTATAGCTGTTTTAAGTTTGATATCACACATTTTTAGTCTTTTTGCCTTAATTTTTTCTACAATCTCCAAATTACAAACATAAGCCTAAAATCTCTTTCTTCCATTTCCCTTTTCACAATTTTGCATAACCACTCTAGCAACTTTTATCCAACACATAACTGCCTTATTTTAAAAATAAGTTTCGCACTTTCAAGTCCTTTTTTAAAGCTGCTTTTATTAAGCCCTCCAAACGGGCCTAGCCAAAGTTAAAAGCTGGGGTAGAGGTTTTTTTTTTTTTTTTTTTTTTTTTGTTTTTTTTTTTTTTAGCTTATATCGCTGTTTTAATTACCACATTTTGATCTTTGTTGGCCTTAATATTTTAATACAATCTCCAAAGTACAACATCCCTAACACTCTTTCGTCCTTTCCCCTTTTCACGTTGCATAGCATTCGGCACTTTTATCCAAACACATAACTGCTTATTTTAAAAATAAGTTTCAGCACTTTCAAAAGTACTTTTTTAAAGCTGCTTTTATTAAGTCCATCCAAACGGACCCATTGTCCATTTTTCAACAAAGATTAATTAAAGAGAGGTTAATATTTAAATTACACTTAGAAGTGGAAAAAAATAATAATATAATCTTTAAATTAGTTGTCAAAGAAAATAGGACAATTACGTCCTTATCAATGAAAGAGGGTTTAATTATAAAGGGTAGATTCATTTATTTAAAGTTTGAAAAGAAATATTCCAAAGTTTATGATCCATACTTATCATAAGAATGTTAGTCGATTAGCTGCCTATATTTGACTCTTATCACACACACATATATATGTCAATTATATATTGGTCCCTTGATTATTATATAAATGCATGGTGGTAGTGTGTTCGTATATTTTTAATTCGATATTTGATATTTATTTTTTAAATAATTCGAATTAAGATTTTATTTTTATAGAAGTGAGCACTTCTTATGAATATCTTCTTAATTCTTAAGTTTTTTAATTTATTGAGTTTATTATGTTTGAATTAAAGTTATTGAGTTCAGATGATTTGATAAGATAAAATTTGAAGCAGATTAAAACTTTTATGTCGATGGATCGTGTTCGTACATACATACTTTTTTTTTTCAATTCAGTGTTTGGAGTCACGATTAAATTTGAATTGTTCACTATACGACTTATTGAAGGGCGACATTTTCAATAAAATTTTAATTTTCTTCGTACCTAGAGCTCATCAACACAATACTTCTCAATGAGAACAAAGTAATCCTACCACTAAACTACGAACTCATATCAATATCAATAATTTAGTAGATGCATACTCCTCATAATAGATGTATATAGCTTTAATTGAAACTTGAAAGGAACTATATTTATATCTTTTTTTTATATAATTATTGTTAAAGTTATTAAGTATTTGTTTATCTTTTTTTTTATATAATTATTGTTAAAGTTATTAAGTATTGTTTATCTTGACGCAAAGCCATTTTAAGAATAGACCAAATTGAACGTTTGCCACGTTGAAGTTGATGTTTTGGCAAACTTACTTGCCGTCTAATATCTGCTATTTATATTAGGGCTCAATTAATTCATATTCATTTCACTTAAAAATACATTAAAATGAGAAGTGCTCCCTATATACTTAAGTTTTTTTAATCCAAAATCTCTTATTAAAAGTAACTGAAATAATAAATTTTAGTCATCCAATCATAATCCTTACTGATAAATTAATGTTTAAATTGATTCACTAATATAACCTATGACACTCTTTGTCTTAATTTATCGTACTCTTTTTATTAATTAGTCAATCTCGAAAAGACATATTTTTCTATTTAATAATAATTTAATTTTAAAAGTTTATTTTAATCCCCCTAACTACATAAATATCTGACTTATTTTAAATTACAAATCTTATTTCTCAAAAATACCATAGTAAATTAAATATCATCACATGAATTGTGAGAAACAAAATATTCTTATGTCCCTACATCTTTTATATCTACTTTAGTGGAGAATAAATTTTTGAACCCAAAAAATGAAAAAATATAAAAATTAAAATCCTTACACACAAATGTAGATATATAAACAACACATAGAAATATCCAAAGATAAAGTTTCCACATATTGTATGATTGTGCAAATAGGATAAAATTGTTGATCATTCATCAACTCTACATTTCATTTTCAAGATCATCTCACTTTTCCACATGGGCCATAGATACACCGATTATCATTGTCCTTATCACCCCTTTCTCATGTTATTGTC